>ML828819.1:0-14385 GCA_009831015.1 Picea engelmannii
ACAATTTTATACATTGACAAACTACTTTAACTCAGTCACACCAAATTATTTTTATCGAGTCACTGGTTCGGAAAAATATCCATCTATGAAATGAAAACAAAACAAATTCCGATCCTCAGTTCCCAACATATTAGAGTGAAAAATCGATATAATACACAACATTTTGCTATAGTTTATGTCTCTTCCTGGAGTAAGAAGAAGGCGGGACTATTAACAATTGTAATTCTTGGTTTTATTTCAATTATAAAGGGAACAATAATTGTGACTACAATTCGCGTAGATCTTGGGCTTATGCCAATTACTAAGAGAAATTTGCCCTCTTCAAGCTAGCTCATAGCAGAATGGACATGATACAGTATACCGTCAAATAAGGAGTGAATACTTAAAATAATACGTTAGCATTGTTGTAAATGTTGCAATCCCTTGTTTTGCTTTAGATTGGGTTATTTTATTTTACAGTGTAGTTGTTGTCAGAAATTTAACTTTGTTGATATTGACAAGTAAGCATGGAGATCAAATGACATTCGACAGAAGAAAATTATCATGTCGGCCACAAACAAAATTGCCCTTCATAGAAAGAGAAATTCCAAAAATCATCCTTGAACCCTAACTTGCAATCGTGGATGCTGTTCTACACAGATACTTTCTGCACTGGAGCGATCTGAGGGACGTGATGAATTGAGTTATGAGGTAACTCATCATGGAGTTGTTCACTTTATTCTGTATGCGTTTTTGTCTTACTAATCATAGTCAGTGTCACACTATCTTCTTCCATTAGCCGTCTCTGGATTTCTAGAAGTTACATCAACCTAATAATAACGTACTTTTACCATTATTTTATAAAAGTTTATTTTATAAAAGATTATTTTATAAAAGGATTATTTTTCTGTTTATCGACACTTGCTGAATAATTGCTGTATTATAAATTTGGCTGATGCCAAAATTTCCGCTTTGCGAAATACTCAGCAACTTTTGATGCTGGAAGCCACTCTCCTGTTGGGTGGAATAGACATTTACGACCAGCACAGGAATTGGCGGCTTGACGTAGACAGCATGTCCTATGAGGTGCGGGCTATTATCCACCAAAGTATTTGTCAACTAGTTTATTTTTACATGGATGAGATATGATAATTATTGTTTGTCCTGTTATTTGTTGTCCATAAACAAACTAAGTTTGGTCTAGTGATTATGGTGGCAGTTTCCAAGTATAGTTCATTTAACATGCTCACACATCCTCTAGGTTGTTGGCAAAATATGGTGTAACCTGGCAATGGGAACCTAGCCCCTTGTCTTGTGCAACTTAACTGCACAATAGTTCTGTATTTACTAGCGGTGTTTTATTGATTAGGATGCTGATTTGCTTTTGCTTCAGGACTTACTTGAACTTGGAGATCGAATTGGTTACGTCAATACAGGGTTAAGTGAAGACACTATTTTTCAGTGCCTACAAAAGATGAAGCATTGTATCATGGAAGCTAGATCTACTTGTCTAACAGAAAATGAGCGGAAGTGTAGTATTTGTCAGGTCGGTTTTGAGTCTATTTGCAAGTTTGACTATTGCAACAGAATGATTCAGGACCATTGTTTATAGAACTGTTAAGTACCATATTTTCATGTTAAGTTTTGTACTGACAACATTCTGGCTTTTTCCAGGAGGAATATGAACCTAATGATGAGTTGGGGAAACTTCAATGTGGTCATAGCTATCATGTTTGTTGCATAAGACAATGGCTTCTTCAGAAAAATGCATGTCCTGTTTGTAAGGCATCTGCGTTGTCGTAGCAATGCCATATTGGTAATTCTCTTTTGGTTTGTTGGCGTGGTATTTTAGCATCTGAAGAGCATATTGTATAGATTTAGCATGAGACGGATTTTATTTTTAGATATTCATTCGCCATCATTTGGTGTTATTCCATATATATCATGAACAGAGCGATTGGAATGGTAAGAAAGCTATGTGTTTGAGGACAGCTCATGAGTACGTTTGACTAAATGTAAAAGTTGGTGGTGGGAATTTTTCTTTTTCGATCTGCAGCATTTTGTGTATTGATGTATATCTGGTAGAAGAGATCTAGACATGTATGCTATACTAGTGGCAAGAGCTGTGTTTTATATTGTTAAGAGATGAGTTCAGATGGCCTGTCCTTGAGAATAAGGTACTTCCGATCACAGAGGTTTGCTCATATTATTCGGATATATAGCTTTTTGTGGATGTACATTGTATCTTTTTTGGGGGCAACCTCCAAGCTTCCTGTATTTGTTATCAAAATATCATCATCGAATAGATGAATGGAGCATGAACTGCTCATCAGTCATGACAAAATGGAGGATTTCATTTTAATCCGTAAAATTGAAGTTTGAATGTTCTTTTACAGTTTTACCAACTCGGTCACCAATGCCGCACTAGTCCGCATGACCTCTTTAAGACCCTTCTAATGTTTCATGATGTTCATTGATGTTTGGTACATCGGTTTTTCCCTTTATTAAATTTAAAACCCGGAGTACTTGTTTAAGACTGTCTATACTCAAATTTGTATCTTGCCACACTTGGTCAGGCATCTTTCCCACATCAAGTGTGTGCAGTGTTGTAGGTATCAGCTTTATCTGACAACATCTGCTTGTGCTCAATGAAGATTGTTTTCTGCTCGGATTAAGTTGGGAGTAGGATGCATTACCACCACTAGTTTAATGTAGCCACTTTTATCTTCAGTTGTTTTCAAGTTCGATCTTGTTTTATCGTTGGAATCGAAACCTTTATTTTTATGTTGTTTCAGATGTTGAGACGTTGATTGGATATATAACCGACAAAACTGTTATACCTTGGTACATAATGTCCATTCATCTGTGTGCACACAATCTTACACATGCATCTAAGCAAATAATAGGAGCATATTGTGCAGCCAGCTCGGGTGCAAATCTAATGGTGGGAATTCAAATACACTCATAGTGCCAGTCCTTGTGTAAGGAGTTTGCCAATTCCATTTTGGATGCATCCTACTAATGTCTATGCCTACCTATAACATTGTGCTTTTTTGACAACTGTACCAAAACGAAGAAATGGTCCGTGAGTCAAATATCTTGTCATGGTTGTCCAAACATTGTTACAACGACTACTAAAATGGAGAATGAAAATCCCTCGACCTTCAGTGACATGGGAAATAGGACTAGCCATCATTTGGCATTCAATGTAATAATTGTAGTCCTTTAATCCCCTAACCTTGTCCTAACGTTGACAAAGTATGTTTGCAAGTCCATTATGTTTTTTTCCAAGGAAGATCTTGGAGGGAAACTATCACACTTTCTCACATTTTGTGGATGTTATTCGGTGTAAATCCATCATCGTTGATTATAATGCTTTACCTAGTGGGGACATCAAGTGAGGCATGCAATAGAGGTAACTAGCTTGGGGGATTGGTCCCAAGACATTTTGCATGAAACTCAAAGCACTCAACCACTTGATCTAGCCCACCGAGCTATCAATTTCATTATGGATTGTTAAGAATAAATTTCATGTGTATTTTAAACTCTTATTAAAAGTCATTGTTTGTGGTCCAATGGTAGGATATCTTTCTTTTTCTTTCCCAGGAGAAATGGAACCTTGTGATGATGGTTGTCTTTTTTGGCAATCAAATATGTTCTTTTGAGGGTGGGGCTCTTTGTGGAGCTGTAGAAAGAGTAGAGGAATTGGTTACGAGGATAATATGTCTTTACTCTATAAATGGAAATGCTTTTATGTGGAATAAATTAGTATTCAATGAGTCTAAGTGGTGCATTGTCATTTTGTTTATGGTTGATAACTTCCGTGAGGTTTTTTAGACTAGTATAGTTCAAGAGAATCTCAAACATAGTTAACATTCTCCTAGTCTTACTCCTCTCTAGAGCAATTACAATTACAAATTCTGAAGGAAATATGATTTTTCAAATGAAATTCCTCCTAAAAGTAGTTGGTTTTGGCGAGGAAATGACAAAATGGAGTTGCAATCAAGTCATACATCAGAAGAAAATGTGTAAATTTATATCTGTGGTATTTTGATAAAGTTTATTATTACTAATCCGTGGTTTGTTAGTATGAGAATATAACTTGTGGAATTGTGTTTGCACATGTAACGTCCTTGGCCACCCATGTCGGGCCATGCTACTTCGGAGAACACTTTTGTTTTCTTTGCGGAACATACTGTAACATACCCACCATCCAACTGAGCTATGCCACATAAATTTTTCGAACTACATGCAATTTAAACATATACACACATAACTATTGCGGAACTTTATATATAAATGTAAACAGACAAATACATTTCGTAAAAGCACAGATTCATACTGAAATAACAATAAACATATACATGCAATACCCATAAATATAAAGACAATTATAAACACACATAGGATAAACTCATAAAAATAAACACGTAAATGATAATGCAGTATGTAAATTTATCACACAATCGACACTTATCTTGGTAAGAAGATCACCAATTGCATGCAAACCTTCCACAAACCTCCCAACTTTAGACCACATTGCTCATCACTCTCAGTGGTGGGTCAACCTCGAGCTGAGACTAGACACCACCTGGGTAAAGAGATTCTTAACCAAGCGAATGGATCATAGACAACATGAAAGACTCTGTCACAGGTGCCAACTCAAACTAACAGCTTACAGTGCCTCCTTTCCTACATGCTTGTTCCACCCCAGGAAGTGTGCCCCTTCTTTGCTCAACAGATCTTCGATTGCCCCCCTTATTTTCCGGGCTTCAGCAACAGGTCGGACAGGAAGTCTTAGAGCCTTGTAGCTGCAGTTTAACACATTCAGAAAATCAATTCTCAGTAATTCTTACACCTAGAGAGGAATTGCTCACGGGCTTGACAACCCGCTTCTTCAATATCCCACGGGCCTGACAACCCGCTTCTTCAGTCCAGCTCCTAAGCTAACCAACTACATAAACAAGTATGGCTCTAGATACAGGTTCCGGTACAGTGACATGAAGGTACGAAGGATAACTCTAAGAGTGTGAATAATCATGGAATGGCTGAATCATGGAAGGAATCCTCGAAAATGAACTAAGTCCAAACAATATGTATGCATGTCCCCAACTTGACACTTGTCATGTTGGGAGTTACTTTGGCCCACTTGTCTTCAACTTTAGAACTTAGGATAAAATAATTATCTATACTTTATGATTTAAGAAATATTAATATAATATTCATTTTTGGCTCAAGCTCCCTAGCTAGCCGTTTTCTTAAACTTTTAGCCCCCATCCTTTCTCCAACTAGTGGAGTTTAGTCCCCCATGCTTTTTTATCGTGGTTGGTCTGTGCACAACGATGTATTTTATATTAATGATGAGACATTAACAAAAATAGGCGTACAAACCTTTAACATCTAGGCTCTCCGGCCTAATCATCACAACACTGACTAACTAGCCTATAAAACATAGCATATACACAAAGGCTCGTTGGCCTCAATATCGCGCACACTTAAGATGTTGTGCACAGTATCCTAGAATGTGCACACTTCATCATTTTATTATGTAGTACATGTGTGCACTATGCCATGAAAGGTGCATACAAAAATGATATTAAACAACTTACCAGCTTAAGTGCATTTACATTTACATTTACAATTGGGTTCAACCTAGGGATATTACAATCCCCTTCCCTTATTTATGCACTGACCTCAATGCATCATGTACACATAAACAACAAAATTTCAAAAATTCTCAAAAAGATGCGGGTATTATGCTCGCATTGCATCTTCATGCTTCCAAGTAGCATCCTCAGGACCGTACAAGTTCCATTGGGCTTTTACAAGCCCTATGGCTCGGTTCCGGAGCTGTTTGATTTTTCGGTCCAGAAAGCGTACCAGATGTACTTGGAAAACGCCTTCTTGCTCCCCTTGAATCACATTCCAATCAATAACATGATTAACATCATGTATATATTTCTTGAACAATGATACATGTAATACATTATGAATAGACATAGATGTAGGCAATGCAATCATATAAGCTACTGGACCAATCCTCTCTAGGATTTCAAACGATCCACAATAGCGAGCTGCCAACTTTGAACAGTTTCCGAACTTTAGGGAACTTTTGTTGGCCTTCACTTTCAAGAATAAATGGTCTCCAACTTTAAATTCCCTGTGAGTTCTTCCCTTATCAGCATAACTTTTATGCCTGTTTTAGGAAGCCTTTAAATTTTGTTTTATTTTTATCATTTTCTCCTCCATTTCCCTGAGCAAGTTTGGCCCAACCATTGCTCTATCTGCTGGGTTATCCCAACTTACTGGTGTGTTGCACTTTCTGCCATAAAGTGCCTCAAATGGGTTCATCTTTAAAGATGTTTGTTACCCATTGTTATAAACAAACTCTACCAAGTGTATGTAGTCTTCTCATTTTGATGGTTTATCCATCACATATATCCTCAACATATCTTCAATCACTTAATTCACCCTCTCTGTTTGTCCATCTGATTCTGGATGATAAGCTGTGCTAAAATTCAAATTTTTTCCAAATCCATTAAATAATCTTTTCAAAAAATTTGAGATAAATTTTGGATCTCTGTCAGACACAATTGTCTTGGGTATGCCATGTAACCGAACAATTTTTTTCATATAAACATCGGTTATGTTGACTGCCTTGTGAGTGAGCTTAACTGGAATAAAATGAGCAGTTTTAGTAAGCTTATCCACCATTACCATGATAGAATCATGTTGCTTGTTTGTTCTGGGCAGTTTGGTGATGAAATCCATTGTTACAACTTCCTATTTCCACTCAGGAATGAGTAATGGCTGTAGCAAACTAGCTGGGTGTCTATGCTCAACTTTTACCTTTTGACATTCCAAACATTTGGCAATAAAATCAACAACCTCTTTTTTCATGTCTGGCCAATAATATTGACTCTTGACAACTACAATAGTTTTCTGATAATTTGGGTGTCCAACATAAGGTACATTATGCATTTCTCTCAATATTATCAGATTTTTCAATTCATGAGAATTTGGTACATAAATTCTGCCCCTGTACATGATAATTTCATCATTATCTAGTTTGTATTACTCAATTTTATGCTGTAAATTACCTTGCGGTAATTTTGCCACTAATTCCATGTATTGCAAATCTGATTTGGCAGCCTCTATAATTATGTCATTCAAATTTGATTGGTACATGCTAATGACTGTAGCATGCAATTCATACACTCTTCTACTGAGTGCATCGACCACTTTGTTCTCTTTCCCCTTGATATGTTTTATATCAAAGTCATATTCGTTGAGAAATTCTAACCACCTGCTTTGCCTAACATTTAGAGTTGGCTGATCAAATAAATATTTCAGACCATTATGGTCTGTCCTTAACTCAAACTTTTTTCCCATGAGGTAGTGTCTCCATTTCCTTAAGGCATGCAATATGGCTGCCAACTCCAAATCATGAGTAACATAGTGTTTTTCATGTTCCTTCAACTTCCTTAATTCATAACATATAACAAACCCATTTTCACTGAGGACTCCACCAAGTCCTTCTTTACATGCATCCATGCATACAATGAAGTCTTCATTTGGGTTTGCAATCCGTAGTATTGGAACACTTGCTAATAATTGTTTCAAGTGTTGGAAACTCTTTTCATGATCCAATGTCCACTGAAACTTCACACCCTTCTTTTGTAAGGAAGTGATTGGGTGTGCAATATTTGAGAATCCTTCAATAAATCTCCTACAGTAGTCTGCAAGACCCATGAATGATCTAACCTCCGTCACATTCTTTGGCGCTGACCATTCTCTAATGACTTCTATCTTCTTAGGATTCACTGCTATCCCATCCTTTGAAATGATGTCTCAAATAATGAATTTGCTTCTGATAAAATGAGCACTTGCTCAATTTGGCATACAACTGATGCTCCCTTAACACATGGAACACCATCCTCAGATGATGCTCATGCTCTTCTTCTGACTTGGAATATACAAAGATGTCATCCAAAAAGATAATGACAAATTTGTCTACATATTCTCGGAAAATACCATTCATTAAGCACATGGAAAACAACTGGTGCATTTGACAACCCAAATGGCACCACTGTGAATTCATAATGACCATAGCTTGTCCTGAAGGTGGTCTTGTTGATATCTTTCTCTTTAACCCTTACCTGATGGTATCCTGACCTGAGATCTATCTTTGAAAATATCTTGGCATCCTTCAATTGATCAAAGAGATCATCAATCCTTAGCAAATGATATTTATTCTTTACAATCACTTTATTCAATTGTTTGAAATCAATGCACACTCTTAATGTCCCATCTTTCGTCTTCACGAACAATACTGGGGCACCCCAAGGTGACACACTTAGGCGTATATACCCCTTCTTTAGAAGTTCTTCAAGCTGCATTTGCAACTCCTTCAGTTCTGGTGTACTCATTTTGTAAGAAGTCTTTGACACTGAAGCTGCTGAAGGCATCAAATTTATAGATAAATCAATGTCTCTCTTTGAGGGTAGTCTTGGTACCTCCTTGAACACATCTTCAAAATCTTCCAGGACTGCATGATCTTTCAAATTTGACACCTTATCTTTAGGTGTCTCTTCCATATGAGCTGCAAATATTTGACACATTTTTTTATAACATTTCTTCAACTGTAATGCTGAAATTTCTCTGATGGTTACTGCCCTGTGAATTCTCTACACTTTCCTGAGGTTCCCATCCTCATACAAGCAAGTAAATGCCTTGTTATGTCAGTCTAGGATAGCATGACGCTGGTCCAACCAATCCATCCCAATTAGACAGTCATAGGAACCTAAAGGCAAGATGTTCAAATTTGCTCTGGTGTTTAGTCCATTCATGTCCATAAAACATGACTTAACCATCTTGTTAGCTCCGAGAAAGCACTGGTAGAATTGAGTCATGAAAGTAATTTTAATCTTTGTTTTCTTGGTCATTTAACATAATTTGATGTCTCATAAAGTCAATTCATTCTCACTTCTAAGGGTCAATTCTAAGTTTTCAAGGTCACTCGTGGGTTATAATAACCCATCATTACATTTCAAAACCTGAATTGACATCTATCTTATGATTATTCCTCATGAAGACTGGTTTGCAGCGCAAAGCACTATTTTTACACTGAGTGCGATGACAACCGAGCCTCTGTTTGCAATGCAAAGCACTATTTTTACATTGAGTGCGCTGACAACTTACTTTAGATGACAATTTTCACAAATTTTGGTCAAAATGTCAAAATTCGACTTGGAAAGATGATTTTTAGGGGCATAAGATGACTATTCTTCCAAGATCTCATCAAATCTCATCCATGGGTGCAGGGGGCACTTCATTTCACCAATGGAAACATTCTAGGGATCAAATCCTATAATGTAGGAATATGACTAGATTTTAGAAATCTGTGTTTTCCTGTTTTAGTCACTTTCTTTGGAGATAGATTATAACGATATGGAAATGTATTTTTGGAAAGTGAGAGGTTTTTCACAATAACGAGCCTCTCTTCAAAAACCTCTCCCAGTTTTCCAAAATCTGTTTTGATTCGAGAGACATGGGTGCATCTTTGAGAGGGATATTTCTAGAAATTGTATACTTTGTTTTTGCTAGCCACCTCACAAATTTGGATTTGAGTTGGATCTCTTCAATCAATTAAAGATAGGTGAATAGGTTATGATATCCATCTATTTTGGATCTGGATGAGCATGCAATATCTATATAAAGAGGATCAAAGGGAGGAGTTAGGGGTTCGAACTTGAATTCTCATTTGTACTCTTTGATCTTAACCTTTTGATATAACAAGGAATGATAAGTTTCTGCCATTGAATGTTGTTCAGTCCCTTTTTCTGTCTTTCATATCTGTTATTGTGAACTTGGAATTCTGTTCATTACATGTTTATATTATGATTGATGATTGTCTTATTATCTCTGCATAAATAAACAAGAGTCACACTTCCCACTGCTAGTTATATTTGGCCTGTCACATGTATGGTTAATAGATGTGATATTGTTGATATGATCAGTTTCTTTCATCCATTGCAATTATAACTTTCTGAACAATATTCTTTTGGTGGCCTTGCCTTATCCAGATTTTTCCAAATCTATATTGAATTGAAGATTGTGTGAGGTATTCACTTTGATCTATTTTCTACATACATTATTGAGTTCTTGATTAAGTTACCAGGCTCTTTGGAATCACAACCTAGAAAGACTCCTGGAGCGATAACAAATTGGCGCCGTTGCCGGGGAGAGGAGTGTGAAGCAAACTTCCCTGGGAGACGGCATAGTTCTAGATTTTGATGATAGACAAAGGTTGGACATCATATTGGTTGTAATCTTCTATCTAGCGACTCCATGAAAGACGAATTCAATGGCGACTCCACAATTTTCAAATGTCAAAGGCATTTGTTGCCCTTTTGGCTCGGAGGTTTGCACCTCTCAATTTTTCTACAGTTCCTAGTTTCCCACATCCAGTACCTCATTTGACAGAATGGAGAGATTTTCTGCCTACCTTCAGAGAGAGGAAAGAAGACAATCCTGCAGAACACCTCATCAAGTTCCATGAGTGCATGGATCCACTAGATCTACAACATGAGGGTGTTCACATGAATATGTTCATGCATTCATTGGATGGTGATGCACGCAAGTAGTATTTCTCATTACCTCCTTGTAGTATTTCATATTTGAAAGAGTTTCACAAAGTATTCAATGAGCATTACAAAATGACTATATTTCTCCTTATGTACCTTTTGTTCCAAATTTTGATGGAAAGTTTGATGATGATGAGGAAGAAGGTGATGTTATTCAAAATCATATTACTAATAATTATATGCAGGAATCTTCATCTCTGCCATTAGAATTGTATCTTGATGTTCCCATATTTGACAAATATAGTGATGACGAGGAAGATTTTAAAGTTTATGAAGGCTTGTTGACTAATGAAATCTCATCTATTTCTAATTTTCAGCAAGGAGAAGATCAACAATGTATGCATGCTATGGTTGATGATAGTTATGAGTATGTTGTTCAAAATTCCAATGAAAATCTCCTTAGTTTTGAAACATCTTTTAAAGAGATCATTGTTGGGAAGAGTAATCAACAGTTCTGTCATGATATATTTTTAAAGACTCATCCTTCATTTGTTCATTCTGGAGACAGTGATATAGAATATCAAGAACACATCTCTTCTTTTCTCTTAGAAATTATCAACTTTAATGGGCAAGCACATCATAGTGATGGATCCGAGTCATAGGGATATAGAAAAGGGGAAGACATACATGAGCATTCAAAGCTTTTGAATATGTATGATGGTGATCACGGTTTTGGAGACCCAGTTGCAGCCTTACTTGAGTCTTATCTCTTAGACTCTCTTGAGTTTTTAGATTTTATCATATCACCTGCATTTTTTAGTGAGTATGATCTTCTTAAAGAGTTTTTATGGTCAGTATTATGATTTTATTATTATCTTATAATCAGTGGCATAAAAAGAATAATTTCAGTGATGAGTTTACTTGTATGGCTTCATTGGAAGCATGATTTCACTTGATCAACAAGCAATATAGTTGATTATATTAGGAGTGCACATGAATAAGTTCAGTAGTTGAGCTTTTGTCTTCAGTTTGCAGTTAGTTTGCAGTATGGATAAGCTAAGTAGTTGAGCATTGGTTTTCAGTTTTCAATGAATAAACAGAGTTGTTTTCAGTATATCAGGGTATGACACAAGTAACATATCTTAAAGGTTTGCAAAGGATTGGTGGCACATGCCATATGACTCCATGCCCAATGGAACTGCAAGTTTTGAAAGTTTAGAGACTGGTTGACTGTTGACTCCATAGCCCAATGAACAAGGCGACTGGAACTAATAGGTTCTTGGAAACCTCACAAGGAAGTTTCCATCCCCGTTGGAGCCAGATGTTAGCTCCCAGAAAGAACTGGTAGAATTGAGTCATGAAAGTAATTTTAATCTTTGTTTTCTTGGTCATTTAGCATAATTTGATGTCTCATTAAGTCAATTCATTCTCACTTCTAAGGGTCAATTCTAAATTTTCAAGGTCACTCGTGGGTCATAATAATCCATCATTACATTTCAAAACCTGAAATGCCATCTATCTTATGATTATTCCTCATGAAGGCTGTTTTGCAACGCAAAGCACTATTTTTACACAGAGTGCGCTGACAACTTGTTGTAGATGCAAATTTTCACAAATTTTGGTAAAAAGGTCAAAATTCGACTTGGAAAGAGGATTTTTAGGGGAAAATGATTACTAATCCTCCAATATCTCATCAAATATCATCCATGGGTGCAGGTGGCACTTCATTTCACCAATGAAAACATTCTAGGGATCAAATCCTAAAATATAGGAATATGACTAGATTTTGGAAATCTGTGTTTTCTTGTTTTAGTCACATTATTTGGAGATAGATTATGACGATATGGAAATGTATTTTTGGAAACTGAGAGAGGTTTTTTCAAAATAACGAGCCTCTCTTCAAAAACCTCTCTTAGTTTTCCAAAATATGTTTTGATTCAGTTGATATGGGTGCATCTTTGAGAGAGATATTTCCATAAATTGTATACTCTGTTTTTGCTAGCCACCTCACAAATTCGGATTTGAGTTGGATCTCTTCAACCAACTAAAGATAGGTGAAGAGGTTATGATATCCATCTATTTTGGATCTGGATGAGCATGCAATATCTATATAAAGAGGATCAAATGGAGGAGCTAGGGGTTTGAACTTGAATTCTCATTTGTACTCTTTGATCTTAACCTTTTGATATATCAAGGAATGATAAGTTTCTTCCATTGAATGTTGTTCAGTCCCTTTTTATGTCTTTCATATCCGTTATTGTGAACTTGGAATTCTTTTGTTTTCATGTTTATATTATGATTGATGATTGTCTTATTATCTGTGCATAAATAAACAATATTCACACTTCCTACTGCTAGCTATATTCGACCCGTCACATGTATGGTTCATAGATGTGATATTGTTGATATGATTAGTTTCTTTCATCCATTGCAATTATAAATTTCTGAACAATGTTCTTTTGGTGGCCTTGCCTTGTCCCGTTTTATTCAAATCTATATTGAATTGAAGATTGAATGTGTGAGGTATTCACTTTGATCCATTTTCTACATACATTATTGAGTTCTTGATTAAGTTACCAGGCTCTTTCGAATCACAACCTAGAAAGACTCCGTTGACGGGCGAAATTGACCGTCCGTCAACTGGGAGAGTGGAACCGGTCCGGGGTTGTCTAATAACCCAATCTGTTTGGAATGAACCACCCTGACGAGTTTAACGGCTCTGTTGGCCACTCTAAGGTCTTCTTGAAAACCAAAGAGATAATTGATCTGAGCTAAGTAATCTAAAATAAAGGAAACTAGAAACTAATAAAACAAAGAAAAAGAACTAATATATTAAATGCAAATTACTCTAACTATTATATCTACAAACTATAAATTACTCTTGTAATAACTCAAATCAACTATCTAATTATCAGTTACAATATTTATTATTCACAAATGTACACTATGAACAATCTATAGATTTAATTAAAACCTGCAAAACTCATGTATATTCTGCCCTAAGACAACCAAGAATCTCTTTTTGATTTTTATATTTATGAAAAGGAAACAAATATTACTGAAATTAAACAATCTAATATAATTACTGAAATTAAACAATCTAATATAAATCTAATTAAGATTATATCTAAATTAAACTACTTTAATCGAAACAGTAAACAACAAACTAATTGACCTGGAAACGCTCCAATTCTGCCCTGTGTATGATGACTTCTTAAGCTGGTTGGAGGAAGAAATTCACACCGTTTAGTCCTTAAGCTTCTCGTAAACGATCAGCTATGCTGCTCCTTGAAGTGTTTTACAGGACAAACAAGACATAAAGAAAATCATAACAATCTTCTGATGATAAATCTCTGCAATAAGGGAAACCTATTATGCAGAAAACTTATATAACAATTCAATTTATGAAGAAGACAAAGCTATAATTCACAAAATGAATCAACAACTGTTATGTCTTTTATCTATTTGGAAGAGACAAGATATGGATAAAAATAATAAAATTATATCATTTGCATTTGATTTAGATAGCTAAAGTAGTCATAAACCATAAGCAAAGTGATATACAAAACTTGAAACAAAGTGTTGATATATTGAAAAGCAAAAGCTATGACAAAACATCAATTCTGCTCCAGTTTGTATCAGAATTACATATCCTTGTTCTCCCACGAATGATGATGCCGATTATTACAAAAATCATAAGTATATATAGGTTTCTTCACAAGGTAAAACTTCCTTGTGGATAATCTCAAATAGTTTTACACAATCTGGGAGATATCCCAAAATCATCTAAACTAAGGAAATAAAATGCAAGTAGAATCTG
>ML828819.1:17690-30985 GCA_009831015.1 Picea engelmannii
CCATTTCAAATCAAATCAAACTTATAATATTACCAATACATTTGTTGCATAGTCAAATGTTTATATTTCAAAGTTTTTAGACATTGCAACAAAAGATCTCATATAATTAATAAGTCAAGAGCTCAAAACAATAAGGATCATATTACATAAAACCAACATCAATCATGACCTTTATAGGATCAAATGTAGTCAATGAATTTTCATGCTCAATGGCTTATTAATCGACTTGCGCAATCAAGATGACATGGACATAGTTTGAAAAGATCATTCCAGCCAAATAACAAACAAAGGGTAGGTGCTTTCCAGAATATCGATGAGAAGATTATAACAGTCCAAATAACGATGGAGGGATTTTCACACTTTCAGTTGTGAAAACTGAATTGAAAACAAATTGCAATTGTCGCAAGAAATAGATAAATGTCTAGTTGCAAAATGCGACGATGACTTGTCTTTTAATAGGTGTAGGCATCTTTTTAGGGTGATTAAAAAAATAATTGGCTGCCAACAGACTCCTGGAGTGATAACACATCTCATTAAATTTTCTTTTGGCTCCGGTAGCAAGCTGCACCGACCAAGATTTTCCATGCTTGCTTCTTGGCAAATGAAAACTTTCCACCATCTTAGGATCTATATAACTATGACTAGCTCCTGAATCAATTAAAATAACAATGGTTTGGTTGTTGATCATACCTTCCACTTCAATCATATGTGACTGATACTCTGCTTGCTTGTTGTCTAGGGTTGCATAGATCCTTGGTACATTTCTGTCCATGTCCTCCACTGTTTCAGCTTGCTGTACATTGTGAAGAGTCCTCACTTTTTCACCTCTGCGAGGACAATCTCTGAACATATGATCTCCTTTACAACCCCAACATTGTATAGGTGGCTGCCTTGGCCTTTGACCCCTTGCCTCAATCGTTTTGGGTCATCTAGAAGTTGGCTGTCCCTGAGAATTATTTCTGAAGAATGGTGGCTTAGTTCCCTTCTTCCTCTGATCCACCTTGAATTTCTTTTTGTTTTCCCAAGATTTTTGGAAAGTTGGTCTTGATTTTTGCTGATCATATAGGCATTTAAATCGCCTTATGGTCTCCTCCAATGTCTTGGGATCATCATACTGTTTTTTTTCACTGATAAATGATGACAATCCACTCAAGTACCTCTGAATCTTAACTGTTTTATCCTTGATGAAAGAGACATACTTCAACAGTTCTAAAAACCTTCTCTCATATTCATCTATTGTCATACTCCCAAGCTTGAGTTCAAAGAACTCTTTCATTTTCTTGTCATAGTATCTCTTAGTCAAGTATTTCATCTCAAAATACTTTTTGAATTTCCTCCAATTAACACTTTTCTCTTTAATGTGTTGCACCTGCTCCCACCACATGCATTCTTTTCCTTTGAGTTGATAGATGACAATTCTTCCTTCTGCATGAGAAGAATAATTATGCAATTGAAAATACTTTCTCATGCCCAACAACCATGTCTCTGCATCTTCATCCTTCTTATTCTCACCATCAAATGTAAGAGGTTTGATTTTGTTCATTTCTCCTCGTAGCTCATCCACCCCAAACCTATTGTGTTTCCTGACAGGGGATGGGCTTGAGCTGCTGTGTTCCCTCTTATGGGAATGGCTCGGGGAGAGATGATGATGTCTGCTAACACTTCTAGTTCTTCTTTTCTTATCAGGAGACTTGCGACTTCCTGATTTGCTTGAGCCACTCTCCTTATCCAATTTCTTTTCTATTCTGTTCAAGCTCTACATTAACTTCATGTTGAAGTCATCTTGCTTCTCCTTGGCTCTCATAATCCTTTCATGATCAGCTTTATGTCTTTGAACATCCTTCTATAAATTTTTAATGGTCTCTACCATATTCATGTTTTCATCCCTTCCTTCTCCATGTCCATTGGAGTTTGTTCCTTCAATGCCCAAATGGACATCCATCCCTCTAATTTCATCTCGATGACTGTAAGTCCCCTGTGCCTCATCCATTCCTCTGGACTCGGTGATGATCCTGATTTGATCTAGTTGTTGTTAACTCTGCAAAATGTGTGGCCAACAAAACTTTGTTAGGCTAACTGTTTCAACAATTTCATGAAAAATATGAACTATTATGGTTCATTAACATATCAGAATTATTTCTTCTAATCTCCTAGAAAATTGAATGTCCAAATCAATTTTCTGGGTGGATAATTATATTCTACTATCCGATACCTTTCCAACGCCTACTCCCATGCTCAATTCTGAGTCTTGAGCAGAAAGTTATGGTTATTTCAAAATTGCCTATTAATTTTTCGGTTCACACATCAACTTGGCGCAACTATTTGCTGTAATTATGCATTTTTGCACCTAATCTATTTGATTTTTCATAGGAGCTCAATTGGGTTTCTTCTTATTCATATTCTGGACACTCTGTCCAAGTCTCACCTTTTTTCTAGGTTTCAGGCTGCTAGTTATAGCCTGCTGAAGTTCTAGGCCAATTTGTGTTTTTGGTATGGAATGCTATAGGTACCTTCTTTGATATACTTGACATTTTTAACTTGCCCATAAATTTAATTTAGATCTGAGACTATATTCTATGGTTCAATAGCTTTCCATTGACTACTCCTGCGCCTCAATCGGATTCCATAACAAAAAGTTATGGCTCTTTGAAGTTAGTCGGATCTTAAAATTTACCCTCCACTGTTTGAGCTGTAACTTTCTCATAAAAGCTCCGTTTGACGAACGATTTACACCATCAGAAATATCTCTTTGAGCTCTTTTATTTGAGTTGCAAAGATATAGTTTACCTTGATATACTCTGTTCACGTGGTTTTTGAGTTGCTAAAAATGCTATTAAGGGCCTCAAAAAGCGCTGCAAAAAGATGACGTTCAATTACTATAAAATGTCATGGAAATTCACTGGTTTTCCATCGTTGTTCACCATCCAAATGACTTCTCGTGCACAAATTTAAACCTATACATCCATGTTTAGCATGCGCAACAACACCACAAGGTAAATCATGCTCCGCGCACCTATAACCACTGTGCATCGCTTCTTTGTCGCGCCAATAACTGCGCACTACTTTTGTCTCGCATGTCAATATCCACCGCACAAAGTTTCGGTTCTTGCACCATTACCTGTTGCACGCAATGTTTGTATCACGCATTGATATTCCACGCGTATTTCACTTTACGCGCTGCACCATGCCAAAGTTTAGTACGCCCCCACCACGCAACAAAACTCTGCGCGCACCATTAACTAAACTGTTGTGCGACAACTTATACCCACATTGCGCGTACACCAACCAAACTCTACTGCGCTCTGCCAATACTGCGCACACCACACGTGCCATTATTATGTGTGTGCACACCGCGCACACATTTTATGCATATGCACACCGCACAATATTAAATTTCGTGCGCACACCCGCACACCAGCCATTTTTTTGCGTGGCGCCAAAATTTAGCGCGCGCACCCGCACACCAACATTTTTCCACACGGTGCCGATTTTTTTTACATATCACAAGCCTTTTTCTCCGCAACATGCATTTTTAATTCGCCCACCTACGCACTTTCATTTTTATGCGCATCAATTCCTCGTGAATTCCGCTGCAGAAATTGAGGCTTTTGCTTAACGTTTCTCCAGTTTTTACCATAGACATTCTGCAACTATGAAATTTGCTCAATTTCACCCTGATAACGCCAATTCAACCTCTGCAACAACAAATCGCTGCGGTTTGACATTTCTGGAACGAATTTCTCCCAAACTTAATTTACGAATTGAGAATTTTAACCACTAAACCCACTCCAACTGTCATGACTTCACTGTAACTTCAAATTTGACCAATTCTTGGTCTGAATTTGCTAGAACAGATATGAAATCAATAATATCTCACCAGATGGTCGAATTTCTCAAATTTCCCATGAATTTAACAACAAAAATTGAGGCTTTTCCTAATTCCACGTTGTTGCTTATAAATTTTACCATGGACGCTCTATAAACTGAAATTTGGCATCTTTGAAATAAATCCTCTGTGAAATTTCTCTTCAACTCAACTTTCTCAGCCCATCTAGGTTCAGTGTTGAAAACTGAGGCTCTGATACCATATTGTAATGTCCTCGGCCACCCATGCCGGGCCATGCTACTCCGGAGAACACTTTTGTTCTCTCTGCGGAACATACTGTAACATACCTATTATCCAACAGAGCTATGCCACATAATTTTTTCGAACTACATGCAATTTTAACATATACACACATAACTATTGCAGAATTATATATATAGACGTAAACAAACAAATACATTTCATAAAAGCATGGATTCATACTGAAATAATAGTAAACATATACATGCAGCATATACAGACAATACCCATAAATATAAAGACAGTTATAAATACACATAGGATAAATCCATAAAAATAAACACGTAAATGACAATGCAGTATGTAAATTTATCTCACAATTGACACTTATCTTGGTAAGAATATCACCAACTGTGTGCATATCTTTCACGAACCTCCCAGCATTAGACCACACTGCTCATCACTCTCAGCAGTGTGTCACCCCCAAGCTTGGACTAAACTCCACCTGAGTAAAGAGATTCCTAACCAGGCTAATGGCTCATAGACAACAGAAAAGACTCTGTCACAGGTGCCAACTCAAACTAACAGCCTACAGTCCCTCATTCCCCACGTGTCTGTCCCACCCCAGGAATTGTGCCCCTTCTCTGCTCAACAGTCCTTTGACTGCCCCACTTCCTTTCCGGGCTTCAACAACAGGCCGGACATGAAGTCTTAGAGCCCTGTAGCTGCAGTTTAGAACCTTCAAGAAATCAATTCCCAACAATTCTCTCACCTAGAGAGGAATTTCTCACGGTCCTGGCAACCCGCCTCTTCAATATCCCACGAGCCTGACAACCCGCTTCTTTAGTCCAGATCCCAAGCTAACCAACTACAAAAAAAAATATGGCTTTAGATACATGTTCCAATATAGTTACATGAAGGTACAGAGGATAACCCCAGGAGTGTGTGAATAATCATGGAAGGAATCCTCGAAAATAAACTAAGTCTAAACAATATGTATGCATGTCTCCAACTTGACACTTGTCATGTTGGGAGCTACTTTGGCCCACTTGTCCCCAACTTTAGAACTTAGGATAAAATAATTATCCATACTTTATGATTTAAGAAATATTACGATAATATTCCTTTTTGGCTTAAGATCTCTAGTTAGCCATTTTCCTTAAATTTTAGCCCCAACCCTTTCCCCAACTAGTGGAATTTATTCCCCCATACTCTTTTATTGTGGTCGGTCTGCGCGCATCGATGTATTTTGTATTAATGATGAGATATATACAAAAATAGGCGCACTGCCGTTTAATATCTAGGCTTTCCGGCCTAGTCATCACAAAACTAGCTCACCAGCCTATAAAACATAGCATATACACAAAGGCTCGTTGGCTTCAATATCGTGCATGCTTAAGATGCTACGCGTGGTATCCTGGAATGTGCACACTTCATCATTTTACTACGCAGTACATGCACGCACTATGCCATGAAAGGTGCATACAAAAATGATATCAAACAACTCACTAGCTTAAGTACATTTGCATTTATATTTACAATTGGGTCTGGCCTAGGGATATTACACAACATCCCTTAAAATGAATTATAACAAAATTTCCTAAATCTACCCACAGTTTGCCCATAAAATAGTGTTGGGAAAACTGAAGTATGCCATGCTAAATCTTCTCAAGTAATATTTTGCTTAGTCAAATTAGGACGAGGTTCAAGGTGGTACAAATTCCCTATATGTCTACTTAAATAGGGAAACCATCGAGAAAACAACTAAACACATTTTGTTAAAATAGTTTGCAGGGATTCATGTGTCTACTTAAATAGGGAAACCATTGAGAAAAAAACTAAACACAATTTGTTAAAATAGTTTGTAGGGCTTCATGTGTTGGTTGGTGTGAGTGTGGTGGTGATGGACTTTTAGATCAAGCACTTCTTGGGTTGGATCAAGCTTGGATGGTAATTCAATTTTCACTCGATGATTTAGTAGGGTTGAGTTCTTTAAACTCCATTTATTGTATTATGCACAAAAATGTGCTTTATTTAACAAAGACACTTGCCCATTGATCCATGTTTATGTAAGATGAATTTCAGACAATTCATTTGGTCTTAGTATTTTGATAGGGCTAGTTGTATATGCTTATTGTCATAGGTTGAGCCATAGGTATACCTTGATTTGAAAGTCTAGGTCTTCAGAGCCTCAAATAGCCATGATGATAGTTTTAGCTTGTGAATCTCAATGGCAATAGTGCGACAAAAGTCCCAATGGTTGAAGTGGCTCAAGGGGTTTCAAGGTTAAAGAGTTTTTAGAATAGCGATTAGTTGTAATTTTTCCATTATTATTTAATATATCTTTTTTATCATTGTTATCTCAATTTTTGGATATGGTAACTATATTATTTATTTATTTTACTTGGTTTTGGTGTTATTGTTTGGTTATGGTATATTTTTTAATCACTTTAGTTGCCTACAATTCCTTGTCTAGTTGGGTATTTTGGGTTTATAAGCCATTCGTCTCCTTTCTCTAATTTGTAGTATCTAAGCCAAAAAAGTTTTTAATATCAACAAATTTTTTTTTTTTTTTTTTTTCTTCAACGAATATCACTAAATATTCATTATTTCTTTGTTTGCTTGATTAATGGGTTGTCTTTTCATTCATGTTTACCAAATATCTTTTACTTCTTTGCTTCCACCATTGTTGTACATTGTACAATGTCTAGCTACTTTATATTGTGGTATTGTGCAATGGGTGGAACTTGTGATGGGATTACTTGGGCTATGCTCTTTTTGTTTGTTTGTGTAGGAGAGCTCTCAAAAAGAGTGATATGTGCAATGGGTGGAACTTGTGATGGGATTACTTAGGCTATGCTCTTTTTGTTTGTTTGTGTAGGAGAGCTCTAAAAAAGAGTGATATGTGCAATGTGTGGAACTTGTGATGGGATTACTTGGGCTATGCTCTTTTTGTTTGTTTGTGTAGGAGAGATCTCAAAAAGAGTAATGGTGGAAGCATGCTACTTCATAAACGTTGTGAAAGGAGTTTAAATGGGTAATATAATGTTTTTGTTTTGTAAATTAATCAAAAGCCATATTCACAACTATTTTTGTCAACACATTTTATACACAAAATGGATGTGTGCACACGTGGGTGAATATAGGAAATGATATTGTAAATCATTTGCTTATAGTAATCCATTAAAAAATGTGGATATTAAAAAAGAATATCCATAATTTATAGGTTGCAACTATTAGAAATTAGATAGGGGTGGGAAGGGCACAAGGGATCATTTTGGATCTTGAAGGATATACTCAATTAACATTTGCACGGGGTTTGAGAATCACAACTAATAATGAAATAGAGGCTTTCATGGATTATTAAGGGGTTGTGATTATATGAAGGCAAACTCAATGGAAGAACGTCATTCCTGAAGACTACTATAATCAATTGCACTCTCATTTAGTAGAAGGTCTCCCTTTTTGGGCCCATGCTTACATTGTCAATTGAAATTTATGACTTCTATAGGACTTTAGTGAGGTTTCCTTCTACCAAATAAGGGGGCACTTAAATTCATTGGTTGGAGACATGGGAAATAAGGGATCTATGGATCTTGAGGGAACTCTTAAGGTTATGGACTGAAGGGAGGGACAATTGGATGCTTTTCCCAGTCCCATGAATATGGGTAATTTCCAACAATAGAAAAAGGGGCCACATGGCCTTCCACATGTCATCCCCTCTCTTCATGGTGGGTTTTTAGGGTCCCAACCTCCCTAACCCCCTAAGTAGATATATATGTTGCTGTGTATGGAGGTCATTCTAGTTAATAATGCCCATGTATTAGTGTGAAAGCAATAAATGTAAGAAGGCTTACTAGAATGTTTTGCATATTAAAAGGTTCCTTCTCTAGAATGTTTCTATGAGGTGGAAAATACTATATAAATATATAGAAGCAATGTAATGAAATGTCTTGTGAAGTTATCTGTAATCGGAGCTCAACTCAATTGGAGGTTTCCCCCTCGCAGAAGCAAGTGAACATTGCTTCCAGTAATAAAGATATAACATTATGGTGCTAGTCTTTCTCTTTATTTGTCTATTGTGGTTATCTTTTTTGCATAAAATCTTGGTAAAATATGTTATTTCTTCTATGTTTTTTTTTATTTGCTGATAAAAAACATAAGTGGTATCGAAACACTTTCTTGCACACATATCTTAGAGCAATTTTTTATTTTTATATTATTTTCTCTTTTAAGGCTAGAGATGTGTTTCCATGTTTATAAATAACACAGTGATTTGTTGTGTAGTGGGTAAAACTGCGGTAGGGAAAGAAAACATGTAGGAAATACAAGTGGTTTTACCTAGTTGGAAACACTTGTAAGCTCTCTTGGTACTTCTTCGAGTAGTATCACATCAGAGAAAATTAATTTCTAGCACCTGGGTAATTGGGTAGTACGGTTGAGCCTCTTTAGATAGAGCCCTAAAAAATTAGGTCGAGTACTATTGTTGGACCTCACATGTATATTAGAGCTCTATAGCACTTGACACTCCCTTGTCCTTAGGACCCTCAAAATCCTACTGTTTGTTACCAACCCTCATAAGGCTTTGTCTTGAAACTTTGTGCATTCAATCATTAGAAACCTTGCTTCTTGCTACTGGTCCACACAATTGCTACATAATCTAAAGTATTGAGAATTTGAGCATTTTGTCCATGTCATATTATTCAAGTGGGAGTAATTGGGCTCAAGCCCAGATCATAGATCCCAATTGGGTTATATTGCTTGGACACAATTTGTAGTAGATCTCTATGAACGTTTTCAACTAGACACATAGTATTTAGGCCAAAAAGGGGCCATTCATATTTAAAGTATGAATTTAGTGGAAAAAGAGAGAATTCTGTCAATTCTTGGGATAATTACTGTTGCATGTTGTGTGTGAGCTAGGGAGCCACTATGACCCCCTGACTTGAATGTCTTGTGGGTTCTAGGTGAATCCTTTGTGACTACTAGGAACAATTCTCCTTGGGTTGCCTCAGGGAAGGATGGAGCCTTGGAGGGAGAATTGTCTGAGATAGGTTTCCCTTGGTGCGAGGCATATAGGGTATTTGGAGACTCCATGAGAACAATTGAAGCTCCTGAAGCCATAACTCTGAGACTTCTTGTTTGACCAGTGCTAGAGCCTTGGAAGGGAAGTGGGTCAACTCGAGGGACTCTGGTGCAGAGAAGGGGGTAGACTTCCTTGGGTTGTGCAGGTTGAGGGGAATGTGAGATTGTTGGTTGGAGTTGTTAGATTTTTGTACCTTGGCCTAGTGTGAACCGATACTCATTGTGAGACCTTATTTGGCCTAGAGAGAGTGCCTTTGCCTTGGTGGAGTCATAGCCCCAACTTGGGGGTGACTTGCTGCCTAGAGAATTGTGAGCAATAGAATCTATGATTGGGTGGAACCTTTCAGTGATACAGTCGGTGCCATTTACACAAGATAAGTGTTATGGATATGGTTTATTAGTACCTTGTTGATAAATTATACTCGTTAATGTGACCGTGATGTGTAATTAATGGTATTAGAGTTATTAAATTATGGTAAATACAATCCAAGTTTAAAGAATTTTGAAATGTACAATGTATTGAGATCGAGAATTATAGTAATGTGGCTCAACGTGGAGCTGGAGACATAACAATGTGGTATCATAGTGGTAATTGTAGTAATTTGGCTTAGCATGGAGTTGAGTACATTACACTGTGGTATCATAACATGAATTGTAGGAATGCGACGCTCGATACGTTACACTTTTACTTGGCTAGAAGCCTCTTAAATAGACAAGGAAAGCTCAAAAGGTCGTGAATTCCCAAATAAAAGAACCATTTTTCCCCCATCCTCCTCCCACAAATCCATATCCTCTTACTCCTCTCAAGATCCATAAATTAACCCATGTTGAAATGGAAGAGTGCCAACTTAAAGGTCTCACGACAATTGTGATGAGAAATATTTTATTGTGCATAAATGTAAGGAGCAGAAACTCTTTATGGCCACTTCAGAGGACAATACTGAAGCTATACTTCAAGAACCACTTCCTTTTTTTGTTGATGACATTCCTCCCTATGATCAACAAGATGTAGAACCCCAAATCTTCCTGCATGCCTTGACTGGTATTTTAGTCCCCCAAGCCCTTAGATTTCTCAACTACAGTAAACATCATAAAGTCATTATCTGAATTGACAGTGGTAGCACCCATAGATTTATTCAACGAAGAATAAACCAAGAAACACACTACTATATCCATGTTGTGAACAACGTCCAAATCATGAATGTTAATAGAGTTTTCGTGAAATGTGGGGGTCTTTGTGAAAATGTGTGACTTCAAATGGGTGATTATTCATCGAAAACCCACATGTTTTCTATTGAAATGGGTGGTTGTGACAATATTTTGGGTGCTAAATGGTTAAGGACATTAGTTCCCATCACCATGGATTTTCGATGTTTATAGATGACTGTCCAGCAAGACGGGAATCACCACACTTTCCGAGGCATCAAAATAGGTTTTCTAGATACATTCAGCTCACACCGCATGGAAAAAATTATTAAAAAAAATCATTTAGGCATTGTTGCTCAATTCCATGCCATTCAAGCCTTTGAGACTCCTTCACAACTCATCCATCCTAGCATGCAGTTAGTCCTGACCAAATACCAATCAATGTTTGAAACCCCCTAAAGCCTCAAATCCTCTTGTGGTGTGCATGACCATTCTATTCCGCTCATACTAGGTAGCCTTCCACTTAATGCATGCCTTTATTGACATCCAGTCGCCCAGAAAAATGAAATTGAAAAGATAGTTCAACAATTGCTAGTTGGTTTCATTATGTTAAGGCTTAGACAAAGCCCCATGTTAAGCATAAAGTCCCATTTAAGCCCTAAATATTGAGTTATTACATTTCTATTGTTATATTAGTGTTGTCGGCTAGACCCTCTAATTATAATTGTACCATGTCCCTTATATATATATCAAGGAGACCTAGTCTTAGAATCATCTTATATTGTATATTTGTTCTATTGTAAAAGGAGGTTACCCTTTTGAAGAGGCTTTTTATTAATTTTTTTTTTCTCTTTTTTAAGGTGCGGAGTTACTTGTCTCTCTTTTTTTTATGTGATTTTGGTTGTTTGGGGCATAATATTTGGTATAAGAGCATGCGATCCTAGAGTTTTTCTCCTTCAAACGAGTCATCTTGAAATTTTAGCTATAATTTTTTTGGCAAAGTTTTAGACTGTGAAATTTTTAGGATCTTGAGGATACATAGAAAAGTACTTTTGATAAAAATTTCAGGTTTTAGATCATTATAATTTTTGCAATATAGCCTATGGAAGTTAGGGTTTTTGACTAGTTCTGAAATGAATCTCAAATGAGTCATCTTATAATTTTTGTTGTAGTTCTTTTCCGTGAAATTTCAGAGTCTGAAATTTCACGGAGTTTTAGGAGACATATTAAAGTACCCGTGGTAAATATTTTGGGCTTTGAGACACTATAATTTCAGAAATATAGTATGTCAAAATTAGGGTTTTTGACTAGTCTTAAAAATAGTCTCAAGCATGTGATCTTGGTAGAACGACCATATATGAAACTCATAAAGTCAAAATTGAGTGCCACTAGTTTCTTTGGAAAAACGATAAGCCATATTATATCAAGTGAAATTTTCCAAAAAATATCTAAAATATTGGGCACATGGCATTCCATACAAGTTCACTATCTGGAAAGGGCTAAGAATCAACAAGTTTTGGGAAATTTATTGTAACGTTTACTTCACACATAAAATTTTGGTCAACCCTGTTATCGCTCAGTTTGTAGTCAAGGTTAGGTAGCTTAAAGGTAAAGGTCAAACTGGCATAACAAGAGCTTCCCCACCCACTGTCACCTCGATGGGGGGCTCTTTCTATTTAGGGTGGCTAATCCCAAGGGAGACGTCCATAGTAATCTGGGGTATTGAAGGAAAAGGATCAAGGGATTAAGGCTCAAAGGTCAAGGTAAGCTTTCCCTTCACAGATTACTACCAAGAAGATAGTCAGAGAGAAGATGAACCACAGTAGAAGCACTTGTTTGCGAGACAAGGCAACAATAAAACTAATACATGCAAATAGTGGTTAATGCCTCAATTGTCAATGACTATCAATACACACGAGCATTAAATAAAGTAATTATTGACGAAGTCAATGATTGCAATAAAGGCTATGGCTCATAATATTACTTCTTCAATAAATACCAAATGATAATAGCATTCAATGTACAAAATCAATCCTTGAATTATCACAACGCATTAAATATCATAAATATGCTCACATATAATGTTGCTGCGTCAAGCCTACTAGAGGTGACATCAACCTAGTTTCCAGGTTAGTTTGCTAGGCAATGAGGTGGACGTTTTGCAAAATAAGCCAATGAAAATGATCAACACTTCAATGTCTATCAATGGATGACCTAGCCGCAACTTTTATACCAGCCAAGAGTTCAAAATAGGCATGACGTCATCATAGAGTTAGGGTTAGTAAGTCGCTAGGGTTAGTTAGGGTTTCAATTTTTTGAAAGCTAGAAAGTTTGTTTTGACACAAAAATCTCAATGTTGCATTATTAGACTAGTGCTTTAGGGTAAATGGGGTCAAGGAGCAAGGCTAAAGTCTCGGGAGAATCTAAATTTAAGGACAAGAAGGTTAGGCTTTCTAGTGCTGCAATGGCAGGGCCACAAAGTCAAAACCCTAAGGGGAGGAGGCTCATTCCGGTGTTGCTTAAGCAAGGCCTCATGCTCCTCCCTCTTTCCTTAAAACTCTTTGGCAAAATGGCTAGCTTCAAAACATAAATCTAGGGATGAAAAGTGTTGCTGGGCCAAGGCTTTTCAAACCCTAAGAGTCAAACCCTAGGTGTAAAATCAATTAGGCCTAGGAGGTCTTCTTTCTTCAATTTATGTTTCAAAACTAACTTAGAAAAAAGAGAATTAGTGTAGCAATGGCTAGACTATATTCTTCTTAATCAAATGGCTAAACAAGTTTTCTATCATGGGGACATGAAGCAAGGACCTACTTGTGTGCTTGCTCCCTAGGGTTTCAATGATTAAGAAAAATAGAAACAATGTAACCATAAAAGTAAGATATTAATCCTACAACCATTCAATCAAGAAGTTTTGCATGAAAATATACTTACAAATCAATGAAGAGTTAATCAAACCCTAGTTGTAAACCTTCCAATGATAAAAAACACCATGAACATG
>ML828819.1:38579-49479 GCA_009831015.1 Picea engelmannii
CCAAAATTTCAGAGATACATCAAGACACGGGTCAGTTAGCAAGAGAGTCTCCCAATTAGGATTTTAAAGGTACACAACTTACAATTGATATAACTTTTATTTGGAAGATCTATTTTTGGTCATTTAAAATTTGTGATAAAGAGAATTTATTTTTATTTTTATTGTTATCCCACATGGCAAAGGGTGTTCCAAAAATTACAATACCAATTAAACCTCCAGAAAGTTCAACCATGACCCATGAAAAAAATGAAGAGATACAAAACTAACTATCCAAATTGGAGAATTGATTTAATGAATTGAGTGATAGTTTAGTGAAAACCATTGGTTTGATATATACATAAACAAAGATGAAAAAAAATAGAAATATTACAAAATTCCATACCAACCATCATCTTGAATGCCCTAGATGAGAGGTTCCCTAAAGGTGATATTGGGATACAAGAAAATGAGGATAACAAACCCCCCATACAGATTTGGGGAATATTGTAACAAATGTTGACAACATGAGGATTGAGTTTGAGAATCATGATTATTCATCACTCCAAGATCCATATGTTCAGAGGTTCAACTGGGCACTAAGAAGCTACTTAATTTTGAAAATTGATATGAGGAAATTTAATGGCAAAGATCCTATAACATGGATATTCCAGATGGATCAATACTTTGATCTACACCAAGTGCCAACCTTACAAAAGGTAACTCGATCGTTTTGTTTGGTACCAATGACTTTGTAAAAAAAATGATTCTACTGTATCTTGGTACATTTTTAATGATGAGTTGATAACACATTGTGGAGATATTAAGGGAATTACATTCCTTAGTCAATTGGTAAATCTCTTGCAAATAGGTCCAATTATAGAGCACATTCAACTATTCCAAAAACTTACTCTTAGGGTAAATAACATTATAGAGGATAATTTGTTAGATATCATTATGGGGAATTTAAAGGAGAACATTCAACATGAGGTGCATCTCTTCGAACCTAAATTCCTAGATCATGCTTTCGGTGTCACCAAGAAAGTTGAAAGTAAAAATATGGCTACTAGAAGAGTGGCCACTAACAAATATAGAGAGTACCATGTTCCCTCTCCTAACCTCAATCACCCTACAATGTTGACACCTCAACAAATGAATAAAATAAGAACCAAGGGACTATGTTTCAATTATGACAACATGTATAGTAAGGGGCATAAATGCATTTAGAAGAAATTATTCTACATAGATGGTGAAGAGAAAGAAGACCAAGAATTGGAAATATTGCAAGATATATATCTATAAGAGACTACTTTAATTGTATATTATCATGCATTAGCTGACATCAATACTCCACAAACCCTCAATATAGAAAGATATATAAAAAATAAAAAGGTAACAATGTTGATTGATTCTGGTAGTACCCATAACTTCATTAATTACAAATTAATGAAACTTCTCAATTGCTTTGTATTTCCAACACCATAGTTTTAAGTAATGATTGTAGATGGAGGTACCATAAATTGTTTAGGGAAGTGACATAGTATTAAGTTCAATATGAGGAAATATTTATTGGATAGTCCTATTGGGTATTTTTAATCACCTCCTTAATTTCTCAAGAAGATAGTTAGAAAGACTGTGCATTTAATTATCAATCTGGGGCTCATATGGAACCTGCGAACTCTCGTGCATTGTATATGCAAGAAAAAATATTCTTTCTATGTGTTGTATTAATAGCATCAATGATGACTTTTGTAGTCAGAGTATAGACAATTCTCAAACTCTGGAAAGGCTCTATACAAATCCACACTTGCATGAATTGTAAGCACACTTGTGTAGAAATGAAATATCACACTTGTAGGAAAAAAAATGTCACACATTTCGAAAAGGAAACAAACATGATGGAAAGGAAACAGATCCATTGCAGGTATCAAGAGTATGAATCAACTGTCTTCTGAAGCAATCCCAACAATCTAATTCTAGGAATGCACACTTGCTTGAAAATAAACACACAGGCTGTAGGTATTAGGAGTATGATTCAACTGTCTCTCGAAGCAACCCCAACTATTTGCAGTAAGACTAATTGCATAATTGAAATCCTAAATTACTCTTGCAGAATTGAAATAGCACATCACACTTGCTGAAAATAAATTGCACATGCTGAAAGGAAATTGATTAATTATTTGCTAAAAAGGAAATTAACCAAGTCCTCGAAATGAGAGCCTAATCCTTGCAAAGATGATCCCTGTTATTACCCAAACCAACAAATATAGTCATTGCGTTAAACACATTTATTCAAAACTTACATGAATGCAAACTAAATCTGAGATGTAATGAGAATGAATAAACAAATGCAATTCTACATGAATAATCAAATGCATAATTTAAATAAAAATTACCAATTAAACATGTCATGATTGCAATAAATTTAATGAAAAAATAAATTAATTAAATAAATCAAACTACTGTAAATCTGCTAAATAAATCAAATTAATTAAATTATACACTATGGAAACTATAAGTAAATAATTAAAATAAAAGCTTCGAACATTACTCTAAGAGTCCCCCTTTGAATAATGGAGATAATACTATCTTTTGTACACAAATTTAATGGAAACTAGAAATAACAAGTATCTAAATAAACCCACTTATGGATTTAATAAATCCATTGTGGTTACAACAATCTCTTCAATAAAGAATAATTTTCAACTAACAATTAACAATTAATGATTAACTTCAAGATCTTTTGTTAACAATAAGCAAATAAAAGATAACTTCCAAGATTTTTTTATTATCAATTAACAAATAATAAATAACTTCCAAGACCTTTTGCTAACAATTAGCAAATGATAAATAAATCCAAGTTCTTTTGCCCAAGAATTCCAAGATTCTTAGTTAACCACTCAAATTAATATTTTGTCTTGGAATTAAAAAATTATCTCGATATCTTTAATTTATTTGGATTAATATTATTGTTGCATGGATCCATAATTGTCACGTAGAGTAGTAACAACATGGCTAATGGTTCCAATGGCTCACAATTTCGGTGTTGGCTCATGGTTCTGATGACTCAAGGTTATGATTGCAACTCATCATTCTTTGGATGAGTTGCAACAACTACTGTAAGGAGTTGCAGTGTATAATAGTTCCATGGCGAGTTGCAACAACAATTTGGAGTGTAGAATAGTTCCCTGACGAGTTGAAACAACTGATGTAAGGAGTCGTAACAACAAGTTGCAACGTAGAATAGTTCCCTATCGAGTTGTAACAATTGCATGGGAATTGCAACAATTGAGTTGTAGCAGATGTGTTGCAACATTCCAAAGTTGCAACAGTTTTTGAACCAAGTTGCAACACTTCAGATTTGCAACACTCCATAGTTACAACAATGAGTTGTAGTGCAGAATAGTTCCTTGGCGAGTTACACCAACTGCTGTAAGGATTTGTAGCAACGAGTTGTAGCGTAGAATAGTTCCCTGGCGAGTTGCAGTAACTGTGTTGGAAATGTAGTAACTTAGTTACAACGTCTGTGTTGCAGTCACTCCAGAGTTGCAGCAGTTGTCGAGCCAAAGGTGCAACACTCCAGAGTTGCAACAATCAACAGTAGAGAGTTGCAGTAGTGGAAACCAAAATACATCCTATGGTGATATCACGATCTGCACAACAACCTGTCTGGCACATCGTTTTTGCAAATTAACTCAAAGATAAATGAAAATATGATTTTTTTTTCTAATTTTTAATAATAAATTCATGTAAAGTACTAAAGAAATGTAATGGAAACACATCAATTTTAAATCCCGCACAATAATGGATTGATACAAAGTCTAAGTAAGCGAAAATGGGTTAAAAGTAAAGAAATAATGGTATAAAAAGATGTCATTTATGGAGCCCGTCATCTCCCCCAAACTGAAAATGTTGCAAGTCCTCATGCAACCCAATACCTTTGTATTAGCTAAACTATAAAGACACTTCTCTTTTTCCACAACATACCCTTCTCTGTTGTTAACATTTTTTCATTTTTCCTTTAATGACTTGCTTGTTATGGATTATCATGAACCATCTATCGAAATTAACATTAGCATCCTGAAACAATTCTAACAAGCTTGCAACAAATCTGATGGATTAGTAGCAAACCTGCATAGGGAGTTGCAACAAATTTGAAAAAATGTTATTTCATGCAGATGGTACTTCGGATTAAGGAGATTTTTGGTGGTTATCTTTATCCCATTTTAATGTCTCTGTACATAGAAAATCACAATGATCTAGTTCAAAACCTTAAATATATAAGCAAATAAGTTGCTACAGGTGAGTTACAACAAGAGTGTTGTAGGAGTAGCAGTAGGCTTCTTTAGCCATTTTCACTCAAATTGCAAACTGCTTTTCTATGAAATTTTGCAAGCATTCTTTTCCTATTTTATTGTTTCTCCTCACCGAAAATCAAGACCATATGATGTACACAATTCAATATATAAACAAATCAATTTCTGCACAATATATTAAAAATCAGAGTAACAACAACAATGTTATAATAGGAATAACAACAATAAATCACAACTCATGATATGGTGATATTTTCTGACTTGCTACTAGTTTTTGTGTAACAAAAATGATACTTTATATTATTGGTTCTTGTGCAACATTAATAGGGATTTCTTGTGTCATTAATGCTGAAGATTACTTTTGCCCACTAAAAAATGAAAACTGTTGTTGTACATACCCAAACTCAAGGATGAAGAGATATTTTTCTGTAGGAATGAATTCTTTAGTAGCTTCTTTTGTTGTAGGTTCTTGTGGGTCAACCTATTCCTCTCTAGGTGATAATTTTTCGTCTCCCCCAAACTGCAAATTTTTCTATCAAATGGAAGGCCAAGAAAACAATGTTGTTCCAAGTAATAAATGCACAACAATCCCTCCCCCCCAAATTGAGGATGTTAAATATCATCATGCAACACAAATCCTGCAGATGGGCTATGACCTACTTGGAAAATATGTTGCTCAAAACCATCTTTTAATGTAGTGTTCCTGAAAATGCTCACGGATCAAGCAAGAGAGATATGGTATTAGAAAATGTTGGATGTCCCTTTCAACTGCTTATTTTATGTTGTTGGTTCTTGTGGAGCAACAATAATACCTTCCTTTTCTCTTATTACTAATTCTTATGTGGCATCAACAAGGCCTTTTATTGTTTTTACTATTGGTTCTTGTGTGGCAACAACAAGGCCTTTTATTGTTGGTAGCGTTGAATTGTTCTCATGCATGGATATTGGAGTGGAGATGGACAATAATGGTGATGGAAATTTATGGGATGTAGAGGTGATGGTGTCCCCCACCCAAACCAAAGACATTATCCACCCTGCAAAATGGAAAAACATGAGAAAGCAGGAAAGAATCCTAAGTGACTTTCCAAATACAAATCCATAGCATCTAATGAATTTATATTAAATAAACAAAAAATAAACATACTTTCACTTACCTAAGAAGTCCATACTATTTACAACATCATCATGAGAAGCAAGAGATATGATATGGTCCACCATAATGTAACAAACTTTGTAAGAAAGAAGAGTGCGGATCTTGGAACTTTGGAGCACAATATGAGTTGTATATTAAGATATGAAACAACCTTATGATGAAGCAATGAATCTTGAAGATTTTTATTCAGAGAGAAACCTTGATGGAATTGTTCATTTCTTATTTTATTTCCAAACCTTGTCCACCAACAAGATGGTTTTCAAACAAGATCTGTCTGACTGCGCCCAAATGGTTTTCACAGTTATAATGATTTTATTCCCAAGTAATTCCCGCCAACAAGATGGTTTTCAAGCATTCAAGGTTTGATGGCACCCGAGACAAGTTTTCACCATCAAATTTTATTTGGAAATAGGGTAGGACAATGTGGGAACTTGACATTGTAAGTCCACGAAGCTGACTTTATTCTGTGGGTTAGGAGTGGGTCAAGTAGAAAATCATGGGAGTGATGAAGTGGTGAAGTTTGAATTTTTGATTTAAGTGTAGTGGTTATATGAATGATATTGGATTTTAGACATAACCGCATAAGCAAATGAGACTTTATGAACTTCAACATGCATGTATCATTGAGCTAAGAGGAAGGAAATGTATAGGCATACCATGGTGTTGGTGAATAATCATGGTGATCGTGAGATATTATAGAAGGATTCCTTGGTAGAAATGGCATGGTTGATGTATAAATGGGGAATGTGGCAATGACACTTGACTTTTGGAACTTCGGTCTTGAACTCTTTAAATTAATTCTTCATGTGTATTGTTTTGGATCCATCTATAATTTTGAAAAAGTATTCTTGTTGAGACATTGTTGGGCCAAACTCTGAAGGACTTGAACATGGAAAAAAATATCATGACATTTCATCTTCATTATTGTATTTCTGGAGAGTATTCCCGTTTGACATGAAATTTATCTTCAAGAATTACTCGTGCATGGATTGACCTCTCAATCCTCTTGGGACCTGCAAAAAAAAGATGCACTTACCTGGAATAAAACATGGGATCATGGAAGAAGAGAGGGGTCTCTCTTCGTCCAATACATATGCAAAAAAACAAAAAGTATTTACTTTTAAACAAATCCAAGGAAAAATGAATGAAACAAAATTCATTTTATACCCGTTGAAAAGTGGCGAACGCCTTAGACTACCTGGAAGTATTTCGTTGATAAATTCTTGTTTTTCATCTGATTTGAGTGATTCCAAAGAAAAATTAAAATATATTCATAGGTATACTCCCAATAGAAACACATTTGAAAAATGTCTTAAGGTGATGTTCCAAATCTGTTGAGTAAAAACCTGCATGCTAGTGTTGATTGTGAGTTCATGCCTAGACCAACAATCACTAAATCGAGTACAAATTTTTCATTTGATGTTGGATTGAGATGATTCAAATTGGACATGAAATTATATTCACACATGTACCCCTAATAGAAACAAGTTTTGAGTCTAATAAGAAACGATGGGTCAAATATGCCAATGAACAACTTAGGAGACAAAGTTTTAGGAGTGCTGATTTAGGATAGACAGTTAGTATTTTGGGTGTAACATTCTCATATGATATCAAAATTGAGTGATTCAAATTGAATTTTAAACTATATTCATAGGATAATATACCCTAGATTTTGTTTTTCAATATCTATCCATTTAGCCATCCAAAAAGTGACTGTCCCAACTCTGTCCTTGAGCTACCTACTCTAGACCGAGTCAATGTTTTGGTCATAACATTTTAATTTGATATCCAAATGGAGTGATTAAAATTATTTTAGAAACTATGATTCAATTTATATTTAGTGTATAAACATGTTTTGAAAATATTCCCATTTGCTCTCTCAAAATATGATTTCCTGACTGTATTTTCAATGAATTCGCCAAGCCAACATGCCATCAAATTTGATAAAAAAACGATAGCTCCCAAATGTTGATCTAAATAGGTGTGAATGTTTTTAGGAACATAATTTTCAATGTAATACATCCACATACCAAAAATTTCAAGCATCAAGTGCCTAGATTGACTTACACAGTGTGTTGCAACAACTGCTGCAACTTCTAAAAAATGATATGACTTTTGAAATAAGATTCCTGTATTTTTGTGGGTGTGTTATTTTAAATGTAATATTATCAAAATAACCCAATATTTTATATAAAAATTAAAACCAACGACATACCATGATGATTGTATAAGTCTCAATATTGAAGGCTTCTCTATCCCCTTGGCTCCTCCTCTGGTGGAATCTTCATTCACCAATGCTTCCTTCCTCTTACCATCTTCCTGCAAAAGAGATATTAGTACTATGGGTGGTTCTTAAGCTGAAAGGAAACACATGCTAGAAAACATTCTAAATGCACACTTAAAAAACAAACAAAATTGATAATAGAAAGAATATTGCACCATTGACAATTCTCGACAACGACGCCAAAAATGTTGGGTCTTTTTAATCACCTCCTTAATTTGTCAAGAAAATAGTTAGAAATACTATGCATTTAATTATCAATCCGGGGCTCGTATGGAACTTGCAAAATGTCGTGCATTGTATATGCAGGAACACCTATTGTTTCTATGTGTTGTACTCATAGTATCAATGATTACTTTTGTAGTCAGAGTATAGAAAATTCTCAAGCTTTGTTAAGGCTCTACATAAATCCACACTTGTAGGAATTGAAAGCACACTTTTGTAGAAAGGAAATATCACACTTTCATGAAAGTAAATTTCACATGTTTCGAAAAAGAAACAAACATGTTGGAAATGAAACACACCAGTTGCAAGTATTATGAGTATGATTCAACTGTCTCCCAAAGCAATCCCAACAATCTAATTCTAGGAATGCACACTTGCTTGAAAATAAACACACAGGCTGTAGGTATCAAGAGTATGATTCTGTTAGGGTCCTAACCCACACATAGGTAGAACAATATATTAAGATGTAATAAAGGTAAATATTAATAAGGCCTTTCAATAAAATAGAATAAGGCGGATGTAAGAAGACCTAATAGAAGCTTCCACTTCTAGAAGGATCTTCCTCTAGATGCTTCTTTTTAGTATAAATAGGAGTCGAGGGTATGAGAACCATAGCTTGGATATTATTGTAATAGAGCTCTGTTCAACTAGAGTTTTCCCCCTCGAAGAGGCCCGTGAACATTGCTTTCAGATTCAAAGTGCTATTTCTGTTGTTATTCTTATATCATTTCAGTGTTATTGTCATGAATGTTCTGGTTATATTGCTGTTATTCTTCCATTACTAGCATTTTATTTCTATTCTGCATACATTTTATATCTGGTATATTACAAGTGGTATCAGAGAAATTTCCTCAATAGAAAGTATGGGTTAATTTTTTTTCAGGGTAGAGACGTATTCCGACGTCTTTAAGCCACAAAGATCTGTTGTTACGTGCATAAACCCGCGGTTGAGGGATTCATACACACAAGAAATACAAGTGGTACTTAAGCGCACATCTATTGGCCACCCTTGTAACCTCTGTTGGTACTCCTTGGAGTGGTAGCACATCAGACATCACCTGTGTACGGATCAACCTAGATTACCTGAAGCCCTCTTTAGATAAACCAATTGGCTTCCTGACTGCTATAGTGTCACCGAGAACAACACTCAGGAAGATACTCTCTAGTACCTGGGTATTCGGGTAGTATGGCTAAGGGTACGGTCTATCCTCCTTAGTTAGTGCCTTGAGATATTGGGCTGAGTACTACTGTTGTACCCCACACGTATATTAGAGAGCTATAGCACAGGGCAAACCCTTGTTTGTAGAACCCTTGAATACCTAACCCTTGGGGACATAAATGTAAACAAATTAAAACAGACAAGATCTATTGCCGTGCAACTGTGTTCGGGTTGCCAAGTAAATACACATTTCTTTTTGGTTAAGCATTTGGGCATTTTCTCTCTGTAGTATTCTTCAGATCGGAGTATAAATCTGTAAAAAAAATAAATAAAAAAAGTCTGGAATTTTTTTCACCATTATTTCAGACCTATTCCATTGGATTCATCTCTTCGCTCTTATCATAGTCATCCATATTATTTTTTCGGAAAATTATTTTACCCCGCCCACCCCTTTTCAGTTCCCCCATCCTCATGGCCCATACTCGTAGCCAATACTTGGAAGCTCACTTCGACACCTTGCAATCTGGTCTCATTGAGACCCAACAAGAAGTGAAACAACTCAGTGCCAATGTCGCCGCCATCAATAAAACCATGCAGTCCTCAATGGGCGAAATCAAACAAGACCTCACCACCCAGCTTGAATCAGTCTTTTCGACACTCTGCACCAAATTTCTTATCCCTACATATAACCCTTCCTCTTCCTCTCCCCCACATACTGAAGGTGACCATTCCTCTCATTCCCATACCTTGCAGAACCATCACTTTCAATGTGACCTACGCTTTCCACAGGTGGATGTGACCAAATTTGATGGCTTGGAACCCACTGGCTGGGTAACCCAAATGGAACATTACTTCTCTTTATACAACATTACAGATGAATTGGCTAAACTCCGGTATGGTGTTCTCTATCTAGATCAAGAACGTTGGCAATGGTGGCAATGGAGAAAAAATTCTCGTCAAGGGTATATTTCTTGGACACAATTTATGGTAGAGGTTTATGAATGCTTTGACACTGACACAAACCATTTGGCCCGTTTGAAAAAGTTGAAACAACTAGGAATAGTGGAAAAATTTATAGATGCCTTTGAGCGCCTGACTTTTATAACAGAGGGCATTTCTGATGCCTTTTTCTGAGAGTGTTTTATCAGCGGCCTCAAGGATGAAATTTGGGCCCATGTCCTCATGGCTCGGCCTGAGAGTTGGGTGGAGGCTACCAAAAGAGATAAAGAAGCACAATAGGTTGTATCTTCTCAAAACCGCAAACCCTCCTTCATCCCTCGCCTTAAACCAGTAAATCCCACTACTCCCTCTGCTCCACTAAAGATCCAAAAATTGACCTGGGCTGAAATGGATGAACGCCAACTCAAAGGCCTTTGTTATAACTGTGATGAAAAATATTTCCCACGCCACAAGTGTAAAGAACAAAAGATTTTTATGGCCATCTTCGAGGAGATTTCAGAAGAATATGAAGAAACTCCCTCTATGTCTAAATCACCTGAATCCACTGACATAACCCCTCCCTCAGACCCTCCCAAAGTAGAACCAATCATTTCCCTCAATGATCTCACTGGATTCTCCGCTCCCCAAACCCTCAAGCTAATCGGTTACATCAAGCATCAGAAGGTCATGATTCTGGTTGATAGTGGAAACACCCATAATTTTATTCATTGCCGCATTGCCCAAGAAACTCATTGCTACATCCATGCTGTCAATAATTTCCAAATCATGATTGCCAATGGTGGTTCCATGAAATGTGGAGGGCGTTGTGAAAATGTGTGTCTCCAAATTGG
>ML828819.1:54342-78957 GCA_009831015.1 Picea engelmannii
CCTTTGGGGTTGAAGAATTGGAATATTTGGGTCATATTGTATCTCATGAAGGTGTCAAAGTGGACCCTAAAAATATTAGGATGCCCATGATCAATTATCTTTAGAAAAAAAGGTAATTTATTTGTATTTGTAGTTTATTCAGATGTCCCTTATCACTCATCTTTATACGAAGGTAATTTATTTTATTGTTTATTAGTGCATTGCATATAGGTTTGTGTTTTCATAGTGATGATTATAAGTGTATTATTAAAAAAGGATGGGGCTACAACGATTTGTACAATTGGATACAAATAAGGGGAGTTCCTTGATTTCCCCTTACACCACTTGTCTTGCTACTGCTAGCTTGATTCAAATTGGGATAGGATACATTTCTTTCTTGGACTTCTATCATTGCTAGTTTGGATACTTTTAATTTGCTTTACAAGTTAATTACACAACAAAATACACTGATAGAGTATACCTAATTTGTCTAAAATGTTCAAGGTGTATTAATACTTGGCAAGTAGAGTCTATTAGGATCCCATTGTTTTGTTTTGATCAACTTCTCTTTCTATGATCTTTTTTTGTCTTCAACCTTTTGTGAGCAGTGGGGTGTTGAAGGAAGGAACATGCTTCCTTAGAACTCCAACATATGATGGGTCCTTGTCGCTTTTTTCTCCTCTCTTATGGATGAATCCTTTGTCACCTCTTGGTGGGAATGGTCATATTTTTATGGGAGGGTATCCTCTTCAATGGGATCCTTGTCATCTTTTTCTATTGATCTGAAATTGATCTTTTAAAGACTTGGTTAAGTTTTAAGCATGAGTTCATTTACCATTTAGGAATTGATGAAAGAAGAAGAAATTAATGAGATATTATAGTAGCCATAATAAGAAATGCAGATCAAAATGTAAGCACAAATATGAACAAACCATACCAAAAAAGTTGTTAACGGAGTTCAGCAAGATTGCCTATGTCTCCGGACCTTTGTCTAAGTGGATAAGGATTTCTTATTTCTCTTCAATGTTTCAAAAGTACATTAGAAAAGTGTCAAAAGGATTACAAACTGGTCTGGATGTTTTCTTCTCGACCTCCAGAATCCAACACAACTAACGACATTGAAAAATGTTGAGCATAACTCCCAGAATTGGCTCACAAAGTTCCCCCCCTCAATGGATTCCCTGCAAAAAAATAACTTTGGCTTTCAAATTCCTCATCGTTTCTTCTATTCTGAACCTCTCTTCATGCTGCTAAGAAACCCTAGTTTATATATATTTGGAGTTGGTATCAACCTCCCAACTTCCTCCCAAGATATGGACTCAAATCGGGCTCTAGATCCCCCAATATTGGCTAAAATACATTAAAAATAGGCTAAATCAACATACAAAATCATAATATAAGGTAAAAAACCCAAAATTGGCATAATACAGGGCACAACCTCCTATTCTCGATCTCCTTGCCATATGGGAGGCTCCATATGCTCATGGGTTGGGCACGCTCCTATTCTTTATCCCTTGTGCTAGTCATATGGGCCATATGGCCTGATGCTATGCTCCCACGTGCCCTCAACTATCAGCTTAGCCCCATATTCATAGCCCTTAGTCGGTTGGGGTTAGCCCCCACCGACCAGGGCTTACCCCTAACAATATGCCACGTACAACTCAAATGGATAATATGCTGGTTGTTTCAACAAGAACCACATTTTCCCATCCGGTTAGCCCGTAAGGTTAGTCCTTTGGCGCCTGTGGAGGTCGGGGGTTTGAAACTTGCGGGTAACAAAGTTTTTTGACCCATCCAACATTGGATAAATATGGGGTGCCATGTGGTGCCCTATGATTGGGCCATGTGTCACCCCATGATTAGTCCATACCATACAATCATCGTACAGTCAACACACAGTCAGCTTCCATGTCAACTACCACGTCATCGCCATACAACCTAGTCACCTGTCTAGTTAGTTGCCACATCATCATCCGTACAACACAGTCACACTACCAAATCAACATCTGTACAACCACCTATCATCCGTACTACCATGTGTCATCCTGTCATTGGGCCATGTCATGTACAAACTGGCACGTGTCATATGTACAGTGCCACATGTCATCCGTACAATGCCACATGTCCAATCCGTACTCATCCAACTCAACCCGAAAATGCCAAATTTGAATGACACATGTCACCACCTGGTGATGCCGCAGTACGACCTGTTGACTTTGACCAGTTTGACTTTTTGCGTGTTTGGGAAATCGGTCATAACGTGATATATTTTTCATACTGTGTCCATTTTCAAAAAAAAATTATATGGCCGGAATCAACGCGACGAGACAGACACAATGACGCTGGTTTCATCCGATTCCAAGAACATTGATTTTTAGGCCTTCCTAGATCCATTTTGGATCATGCCTGAAAATGCCAAATTGGAGTGAAACATGTCACCTCCTGGTGATGTCGTGTCAACATGACGATGTCATGCTAACTTCACCTGTCACACTGCTGACGTCAACAATACGACCTGTTGAATTTGACTAGTTTGACTTTTTCACTATTGGGGAAATCAATCAGAACACGATATCTTTTGCATACGGTGTCCATTTGTGAAAAAATATATATGGCCTAAATCAATGCATGTATCTAGATGCAATGGTGTTGGTTTCGTCCAATTCTGATAACTTTGATTTTTAGGCCTTCCTGGATCCATTTTGGATCATGCCTTCCCACTAAGACCTTTTGGTCCTCCAAAAGGGTATTAACTAGTCATCAAGTGCGGGATAGGACACCCCACTTGTTCTTTGTCTTTAAAATCTGTCCTTTTCACTTGTCTCATCAAGACCAATTACAAAACAACCATGACAACTGAAAACATATTGTTAGCCACTTGTACCCTTTCACATCTTACTGAAGCCACTACCATCCATGCTGAAAACATTAGCAACGATAACATCATAAACATGACTGCAAATGAGCTAATATGTTTGAAGTACTTGCACAAAATTAGCTTATCTTGAAGAAAAGTATGATTGAACTTCCATTCTATGAACATCTCATGTTCATGCTTAATATCATTTGCTTGATTTGACACAATTATAGGTGTGTTGCTTGCATAAGCTGCCTTCCTTAATTATTCCATTGTTTGTAGAGATTGATTTTCTTTTAAGTGATGAGCATGTACACCATATTCATTGCCTTCTTTAGTTAAGTGATATTGATTATGTTCCCTGTAGAAGATTGCTTTGCGATCATACAAATAAGGGCTACTTAAGACCATTCCATATTCAATGAGTGGCACCACATCGCACGTTACCTCATCCACAAACTTTGATGAAATTGCAAACTTTAAAGTGCATTGCTTTGCTATGTGCAATTTATGATTGTTGCTTATCCATTTAAGTGAGTAAGGTTTATGATACATCTTAGTGTTTATTCCCAATTGTTTGACCACTTCCACTGAAATCAAGTTAGATTGATATCCACTATCTATCAATGTATCGATCTTGGTATGTTTCATTATCACCCTTATATGGAACAATTTGCATCTAGAATCATATCCATCAACAATTTTACCTGTCAAACCAACTGCTGTGATCTTAGTATCATCACCTAAATCATATCCCAAGTCTTTTGGCCATGTTGCTGTTGCAACTGTTTGCCTCCCTTTCCTTTCTTTGAACCATTTCAGTCTCTTCGTTGGGTGCAATTTCCAGTAATGGTCATCATCATGCCCTTCTTTCTTGCAATGCTTGCAATATATCTTCTCTTCCCTTCCTGTCGCTGAATTTGCTTTCTTTCCATTCCCCTTTCTTTTTTCCTCTTTCCTTGAAGACAATTCCCCTGATACACCAACTCTTGTTTTCCTTGCTTCGATGTATGTTGGTTGAACAAAAACCTCATCAATATTTGTAGGTCCAAACATAAATAAAGTGTTACGAATATGTGCAGGTAAACCTCCTATATAATTCATAAGAGTTTCTTGGGTATGGAATGGAATGTTTAACATTAATGCCATCTTATGAAATTCATCTGTGTATTGTTGGACCGTTTGTCCCTTTCTTAGTTTAATATCTTTTAATTCAATTAAATCCTTCTCTTTATAACCCAAAGGATAAAATTGCTTTCTAACTGAAAAAGCAAAATCTTTCCATGATGGAACTACATTATCAACTTGTTGCATGCCATTTTGCAACTTACTCTACCATCAGATGAGTGCTATGCCTGCAAGACAAAGTGATGCTAATTTGATTTGAGTTGCCTCATCCTTGATTTGTTGCACACTACAATAAAATTCCATACGTCTAACCCAATTATCAAGCCTCTCAGCATTGACTTCACCATCATACATGGGCAATTCAAATTTCACATCAAGCTTAAGTAAAGTCATATCATGTTTATGTTTATGGGAATGTTTTCTTGCGGTGGATTTTGAACTTATACTTGAAGAAGAAGAAGTTGATGGAGAAGAAGGAGGTGAAGGAGGAGGTTTAAGAGGGTCCTATCCTTCTTCACTTTTGTCTTGTTTAGAATATTCCCCTTGGAAAGGCCTCTTCTGTTCCATGTAATCCTCATATAATACCTTTACCATCTTAGACATGGCGAATAAAGTCTTTTGCAACTCAATCTCATTCTGAGACATGCCTTCTTCCAACACCATATCCTCACTTTGAGATGTCATCTTTCTCGATCCAATATCTGGATCCCCTTATACAAGCTTGCCTTCACCATGACTCAACTTTTCCCTAGTAATCATGCAAACTCAAAAACCAACCGTCAACCTGCTCTGATACCACTTGATCCAAAATTGATATTTTAAAGACTTGGTCAAGTTTTACGCATGAGTTCATTTACCATTTAGGAATTGATGAAAGAAGAAGAAATTAATGAGATATTATAGAAGCCATAATAAGAAATGCATATCATAATTTAAGCACAAAGATCACCAAACCATAACAACGAATATGTTAACGGAGTTCGACAAGATTGCCTACTCTCCAGGCCTTTGTCTCAGTGGGTGAGTCTTTCTTATTTATCTTAAATTATTAAAACGTATATCCAAAAAGTGTCAAAAGGATTACAAACTAGTTTGGTTGTTTTATACTCAACCTCAAGAATCCAACACAACTAACGACACTGAAAAAGGTTGAGCGTATCTCCCAAAATTGGCCCGCAAAGTACCCCTCCTCAATGGCTTCCCTCCATAAAAATGGCTCTGGCTTTCAAATTCCTCAACATTTCTCCTATTCTAAACCTCTCTTCATGTTGCTAAGAACCCCTGGTTTATATATATATATTTGGAGTTGGTATCAACCTCCCAACTTCCTCCCAATAGCTGGCCTCAAATCGGGCTTCAGATCCCCTAATATTGGCTAAAATCCATTAAAAATAGGCTAAATAAACATAAAAAATCATAATATAAGGTAAAAAACCCAAAATTGGCATAATAAAGGGTGCAACCCCCTATTCCTAGGCTCCTGGCCATATGGGAGGCTCCATATGCTCACGGGATGGGCATGATCCTATTCTTTAGCCCTTGTGCTGGTCGTATGGGCCATATGGCCTGATGTTATGCTCCCACATGCCCTCAACTATCGGGTTAGCCCCAAATTTGTAGCCCCTGGTCGGTCCGGGATAGCCCTCACTGACCGGGGCGTACACCTAACAATCCGCCACGTACAAATCAAAAGGATATTATGCCGATTTTTTCAACAAAAACCACATTCGCCCACCCGGTTAGCCCGATAGGTTAGTCTGTTGGCACTCGTGGAGGTCGGGGGTTCGAAACTTGCGGGTAACAAATTTTTTTGACCCAACCAACATTGATAAACCCGGGGTGGCACGTGGTGCCCTCTGATTGGGCCACGTGTCACCCTGTGATTAGTTTATATAATACAATCATCGTACAACCAACACACAATCAACATACACAGTCAGCTACCACGTTAGCGTCGTACAACCCAATCACCTGTCTAGTCAGCTTCCATGTCAACATTCGTACAACCAAGTCACCCTGCCACATCAACATTCTTACAACCACCTATCATCCATACTTCCACGTGTCAGCCTATCATTGAGCCACATCATGTATGAACTGCCACATATCATTCGTACAGTGCCACATGTCAAATCTGTACTGGTCCAACTTAGTCAGAAAACACCAAATTCGAGTGACACATTACACATCCTAGTGAATCCACATCAACATGATGACTTCATCATGACATCATGCTGACATCACATGTCATACTGCCGACATCAACAATACGACCTGTTGACTTTGTCCAGTTTGACTTTTTCCCTGTTTGGTAAATCGATCAGAATGCGATATCTTTCGCATACGATGTCCATTTGCGAAAGAAATATATGGTCGGAATCAACGTGACAAGCCAGACACAATGTCACTGGTTTCGTCCGATTCTGAGAAATTTTATTTTTAGACCTTCCTGGATCCATTTTGGATCATCTATATCCTCTCCTAGTGTGGCTTCCTTCACAACCTCCTCTCATCTCTTAGTAGAGTAGTTTCCCTAGATTTCTTTAGGTGATCTGTCTTTCACTTCTTTGTTGCTTTTCCCCAAGATCCAAATTTGGTTTATTGTTAATGTTGTGTGTGATCTGGTGCACCATGTGACCAAATAACACTCAACAATAGGTTGGATCTATTGGTACAAACAAAAAATAAAATGTGTGATGTGTGGGTAAGCATAACAAAATAAAACTAATTCCTAACCATATAATAAACCAAAACTGGTTGAGGAAATAGAAGCAAACCTCGAGGAACGAAAATTGGTAAGTTTTCTTTGTTGTGGAAGAAGAGGAGATGGTTTAGGAAGGGGAGTACTCTAAAGAGATTCCATATAATGACATCAAAGAGTCCAAAAGTACAAGTTTGACACGATATTAGTAGATCAAATGGTTAATATAAAATCCAATGGGGAAGTATGAAAACCATTTGAACAATAATTTTGAGGGAAATATAGTGAATACTTTACCTCTATATCAAATGAACAAACAAGATGCTAAATTGAAATATTTCACCTCAAAGGAGTGGTGAAGATGGCCTCCAACTCTCTCTTTGGTGGGTCTTTTCTCTATAGGACCCTCTCACTGATTCTGGAATGATTTGACCAACATTTTTTTATGCAATGATCAATTAAGGGAAAATTTGAGTAGCAAAACCACTCATGAAGTACAATGAATTGGTTTGAAGCATGCGAGTTTATGGTCTTTGGTTAAAAGGCTGCAACATAATCTTACTTTCATTGAACTTTTAAAAATGTATGGAGGAGGCCTTCATTTATAGATTTTTTGGAGGAAGAAAATAAAGGGAAATGTAAATTTTTTCCATGTGATTGAAATTACTCTAGGGATGGCTATGTACTCTTCCTTGGTGAATAAATTTCATTGGTATGGGTCTAGATTGAAATTTTGTTCACTTGAAGTGATTGTTTCATTCAATGGGTTACATAATTGATTGAATTTTGGTGGAACAAGAACATGTATAAGTATCGAAGGATTTCCATTTATAGTTTCACGCCCCACGAATTGAGGAAATGTACAATTATACTTTTGGTCAAATTTAAGACTTCAACCCTCTATGAATAATTAAGCCTTTTCTCCATAGTTTTGTGCTTCTATATGGTGATGATAATTTTTCTCAAGGTTTGTGAATTGAGATTCACTTTGATGGGAATAATTTCCAAGTGTATTAGAATGGGTAGGGTTTTGCAATTCCTTGCTATCTATTCATTCGTCGGACCCTCCTTCTAGCGCCATTTTTGTTGATGGGTTTAAATGGTATATCAATTAGGTAAGGGAAGATGCTTGATGGAAATATCCAATTAGGCTCACTCTCGTTTATGATGGAAAATTCTGACCAATATAAGGGCTTGGTTGCCACTTCTAGATTTTCAATTATGAATTTGAGAATAAAATATTATCAGATGAATTCTAAGCAAACATTGAAACAAGCTATCTATAACGAAATCAAACTATTATATTATAATCCTATTCTACTCTAATATATCATGATCATGAGCCAACAAACATGATAGATACAACAAAAGGTGTTATTATTAACTGCAGAATTAGTTCATGTCAATTAACAATATATTTAAACAATAAAACCACAAATTTAATCACAAGTAGTTGTAGATTAGACCTATAGCATTACCACTACATCCATTAAAAATAATAATAGCTTAAATATCTCAAATAATGCACACAAAAATAGTTCATATGACAAATATTCAAGAAGTTTAAATGACAAACACATATGTAGAATAGTTCCAAACTTATTCAATAACAATCATGATCTCAAAATGTCTTCTGCTCTTCATTCATTCAAAGATAATAATATCATCTAACATGTACAATGGGAAAAATTCATTTCTTCTTAACATGATGTATCTCTTATTGAATACGAGAGACTTTTTCATTTCTAATAAATGCTCATTTCCTATCTCTGAATTTTCATATTACATTTTTTTGTCTCATCATGAATTACAAATATGTTGGGATTATGCAAAAAAATGAAATACAAAAATAAAACATAAAACTCTTCAAGTAGATTTCTTAGAATTTATTCCTCCACATAAGTATCCCACATCTCGTAATTCTTAAGGACATCCTCCAATCTATTCAATTGCATTTTCTCCAATTACAACTCTCCATCACACAACTTCATGACTACTTCCTTATTCATTTATTTTTCAATCCTCTTTACATAGCTATTGGATGAAGTAGTTAATCTGATGGGGTTCACCAAATATCTGTTCAAAATGTCCTTGTTTACCTCCTTGATTTGACTTATCTCATGCTTGCTCATATCTTTGTCCTCTATTAAATTTTTCAGCTTTATCTCACTTGGGGTTTCCTCATCTAATCGTGTCATATTCACCATTCCAAGATCTTCCAGTATATCGTTTGAGGAATTCAAAATTATATTACAGACTTTAGTAGCCAGTTCTTGGAATTATTTGACTTCATCAAATATCTCTTTAAAATAATCAAATAGTATTTGATTCTTCATATTTTGTTTGGCGTTGTACCTAGATAGAGTTACAGGTGTCTGAGTATGTACCTCTTGCCAATCCATTATCTTGTCAAAGGCATACTGAGCCTTTTTATAATGACTCCTTTGTTCGTCTATTTTTTCTCGTAGAATAACCAAATCATCATGATGTCTTTGCACATCAACCAATGTATGAAATACTTGTGACTGCAATTTTCTTATGTCTTCATTGAACTATGTGGCTTCTTCCCGTATGACCTTCATAGCAATTGCATCTTGGCAACTGTCTTTCATGGTAATCTCCATCTACTACAATTTTTCTCCTAGCTCCATGATTTCCCATTTCTTCCTTTCTAAATTGCTGACTTGTTCCCGGTACTCTAATTTAAGCTTTGTTACCTCTTGTTCATGCACATTTTCCAAGTTATAAAATTCAATGCTGTATAAGTATTCTTTCTCCTTTATCTATTGTATAAACCCCATCTTCAATTGATCCTTTTGCTGCTTTAGTTGTTCTTGCAACTTGGACATATGAACTTTGAATTGTCGAAAGCATCACCTAACTCACCAACTGTAATGGAAGTAGCCCCTGCAAAGGAATGTAGGGATGGGGCTATTTCTATTTCATTTTATTTAGGGTCATTTCCTAGAGGCCATGATATGGATCATTCTTTGGGTTATATCTCTGAGACCTCTTCAACCTTTTTTCTCTTGTTCGATCTGGTAGATATTATCCTCTTGGATTTGATGTAAAATCATTTTTCTACATCTGGTACAATATCCTTAAATACAATCATATCTGTGGTGATACCCTCAAAGCTTGATGTCAATGCGTTCAATGGGGTGCCACGTCCTGTATGGGTTCCTGGTATATGAATTTTTCGTGAAGAGTACATACATATATTCTTTTCCTTCTCCTCCCGTAGCTTCTTTACTTCAATCATTTATTCTTCTATTCTCTTTTTCTCCCCTCCTCATATTGTATTTTGATTTCTAATTCCTCATATGTTTTTTTAGTTTCTTCCTATATTTTCCTCTATTTTTCTTCTCTTATATCGTGTTTGCCTCCTTTTCTTCTTTTGATTTCTTGTCCAATTCTTCTTGTGTTGTTTTCTTGGCCAATTCTTCTTCCACTTTATTTTTCTTCTTCTTTTCATATTGTTCATTGGCATCTAAGGCCTTATTATAGGCCTTATTATACTGTTCTTTTTCTTTAGCCTCTTAGGATTTCTTCTTTTCTTCTTATTGTCTGACATCCTGAGCTATAAGTGTCTCCAAATTTTCTTTCATTTCTTTTCATATTTGTTCCTCTAATACATTTATTACCTCTTTCTCTGCCTAGTCTCTAATTTTTATTAAAGTTTATTGAAAGGACAAAGTTCCTCTCAACAAGTCTTCCTCAATATCTGTTTGATACTAGGTTGTAGTCACTAACCCTAGTAATTTGAGATGGCTCTGCACTGTTCCTTTAGGATTATGTTTTCTGACTTTCACTATGCACAAAATCAAATCTTTTAGGTCCTATACCTCCTTCTTAGCATGAGGCATGTTTTTCAATTTTTGTGTTCCTACTTGTTGTGAGCACCCCAAAAAAACCCACTTAAAATATCTCATTCAAGAGATATTTTGATTGGGTTCCCTCTTTCTAAAATTTTTGCAAGTTACTATATTACTACGTGATTGGAAAGTATTTACATTGGGAAATTGTTCCTTTGTTTATACAATATGAAATTCTTCTCTTTTAACTACTATATGCATTATGAAGTTGGGTTATCACTTTCCTTGCTACACTTACTAGTTCTTTCTCAACCTTCAGAGTCTTATACATAATAATATAAACACCCATTCTTACTATATTCCTATGGAAATATTTCTGATATTCATATAGGAAAGGGTTCTATCAGAATCATCCTTATTAGAGTAATATTTCCCGTGAACAACTTCCAACTTCGATGAACACGATTTGGAGGCCCATGTTTACAACTTACCCTGCTATTGATTAATATGCCAATCGATCATTAGTGATGAGATAAACACATGGATTTTGAAACGTTATGATTACACGATGAAAACTTTATGTCTTGGCCTGCGTCAATTGGTCCAAGTTGTGCAAAAAAAATATTCATCTGTAGACTTATTGTTCTTTTTTCTCGAGATAACACTTTTCCCAAGGAAGGGAATATTCTTCGATATCCTTCTCATCGGAGCTATGAAACTTCCCCAATATTTTGAATGCTGATAGTGAAACTCCGATGACACACCCCTAACCTTTTTCAAACTTTGACCTTTAACACAAAAAACAATATAAGAAAAGGAATATTCTTCGATGCTTTTGCATTAGAGTGTGAATACAAGGGTGAACCGTTTCACTCTGATAGAAATGACTCCAAAATATTTATACATAACCATCCACACTCCTAACCTTTGGCACAAAAATCTATATTGAAAATGGAATATTCTTTCATGCCTTTGCATTAGAGTGTGAATACAAGGGTGAACTTTTTCATTCCGACGAAAACAACTCCGAAGGCTTATTTAACTATCCATGTCCTTAAACCTTCGACACACAAACCAAAGCTAGGAATTTAATATTCTTTGATACCTCTGTATCAGAGCGCAAATTACTCTATCAATTTTCCTCCTGTGATAGAAATGGCTCTAAATACCATAGTTTCAAATTTTTGCCCCTTTTCACTCCGATACACAAATTTTTGCAATCTGGGCTTTCAAATCACATTAATGGCGCAATGATGCTATGGTTTTGAACTAGTCATAGTACAAAAATCATTCAATTTGTTCATTAGGGTAATTAAGTGCCTATATTATGACCCTTAAACCCTCGTTGAGATCATATCTATTCGTCATTTGCTAAGTAGCTACTCTGTTTTGGATTGATCAGCTCTGTAACACCCTGGAAGCACCATTTTCACCATAATAAGAGGTTTCATGTTATTTTAAATTATGTTATTGAATTATTTTTCATTATTCAGATACCTGATGATTAATTTGTTAATTGTAGGATATAAAGAACAATCTATGGCGAGTCAGACGACCTGTAGATCTAGGAATTTTGCACCCATTTCTTCAACTTCTGCGCATGAAACTTCTTCCTTCCAGGTAGAGGTTTTAACGATTGATATGACCTATCATACTAGAGAATATCATTCCCTGAGATATGACAAGATATACAAGATATTCAATACTGGAGACTTTCCTCTTGAAGATGAAGACCTCAAAGTGTACCAAAACATTCATAAGAGCAGAATTCACCTGATAGTTGCACGACTTTCATTATTCCCTTACAACGAAGAAACCAACTTGTGATTCAAGTAGCTTGACCCTATCACTACCACCATTATGAATAAGTATGGATGAAAAATAACATCTTTGCGACTGAAAGACGTCAACACAAGATATCATCTTCCTAGGCCTCCATGCTCCCTCAATGAGCCATTCCTAAAGGGGCTTGATCAAAATAACAAAGGCCCAACCAAGTTAATGAAAAACTGGTGGGCAGACAAAGACATACCATTCAAGCAAGGGTGGAATCTTATCCCTACACAAGAGTTCAAGGCACCATACAAAATGATTATAACAATGCTAAATCGATTATATGTTGAAGAGAAGTGGACTCATTTTTAGATGGATTGGATACCCATGGCTTATTGTTATGAGGAAAATATCTCTATGGCTAGGGGAAAACCACAACAAACAGAATGACACCCATAAATACACTCTAATCTAAAGTATGCTATATAAATTAAATGCTAACAAGAAAAGGCTAGAAGCCTACCTTGTCCAGACGTTTGAAGAAGACCACCATTGAGCACACAACCCAAAGCTTTATACCTGCAACTTGTCCTCAAAAACCAAGATACACAAGCATGTGGTGATGATATATAATGTGAGCATATAAATTAGTATAATCCATTAACATACAAGACAAATACACCCATGGAAAGTAATTCAAATATTTGCAAGATCTCAATTGGATAAGAAAAGAGTATTTCTATTAAAGTAATCAACATAAGTACATAGGTGACAAACTTATGTAATGGTGCATATAGGAACAGAGAAACCAAGTCCCTCCAACTGGGCCTCCATCACTTCAATCCTCCATAAAGGCAAGCTCACATGTAGGACTCAATGAGGTTCTACATCACAAAGTAGGAAGAGCTTAGGGGCTAAACACAAGAAGTTCAGACTTTCAAGGACAAAGGGATGCAGACTCAATATGAAGTGAAATTTCTCCAGAGTATCTTTTCTCTCGAATTTGAATTGTCGATCCTCCAAGGCTTGGATATGGATCACTTTATAGCCTCCAAATGAAATTTAAGGGTATATTCAGAGTGTTTCCAGTATATGGAAATTTAAGGATCATGGATAACGTGACATGGCATGGAAAATCGATATATTTTTTAATTTTTGAACACCAAACCCGATGTACACGGGTTGTAGTGGAGCAACCTGCCTATACACTAGTCTAACTAGTAGGGCACATATATGTACAAAAATGTGTATTTTTGGATCTGGAGTGAATAAAAAGGGGGATTCAAGTCTACAGGGGAAAATGGAAGGCCATCAAAGCAAGATGCATGAAGTGAAGCAAAATTTTCTGTAACAGATGCCCCCTAATGTGCGAGTTCAGAGGAGTATCTGCGATGGAAGAAATATATTATAATTCCCAGAAGTGGAGTAATGACGACTCAAGTGAAAGTAGTAGTTACTCATGAGAATATTACAATCCATAACAACTTTGTACACATGGACACCAATCTGAATTACACTGCAGATCCATGTGGATATATATCAAATAGATGTACATGGCCATGAATAAGAAATACAAAGTGGACATACACCATAGGCTGTCATAGTCTTGAACAAGACATAGTGGAGTCCAGTCTCAAAATCAACTGAAGATATATGTATACAATGGAGTACAATCTGATCTTCCATGATCACTGGAGTCATATAGGTATTGGTCCAATGAAAGACATCAATAATCATGGGATGTTGCTACTATAAGATGGAGGTCTTCTACACTATTTGTCGAAGGTGAAAGTCTACATCATGTGATTAGAGGAGTTGAATTTGAACATAATGAAACTTCATTTGATTATCGATCATTAAGGTAAACCGTTAACAAATGTGAGACAACCCACCAATAATGAAAGCAGGTGTTAAGACACCAAGTACATTCCAAAAGTGTGAATAAGGGTGTTGAGTTCGAACACTTGAAGAATCCATCGATTAGGAGACATTGATGTATTCCCCCAACTGTCGATGGAGGGATAACCTGCTACTAATGACCATAGGCCTTTAGGTACTCATAGGACTCTAGGTCTCGTTTCCAAAATAGATGAGTTGAAGTTGATGGAAGGAGACCTACTAAAAGGAGAGCATTAAGGGATCTCTCATCATCCAACACTAGGTACAAAATAATAGCTTGATGATTAGGAGGAGATCATACAAATAAAATGTTCATGAAATAATGACCATGTGGATCTCTTGTATGCACCAAATGCAAGTAATGCACGGAAGAGACCCTCTAAATAACAATCAATAAGGAAAACTACCAACAAAGGTGAGGAAACCATCAATAGGGATAACGAAATCCAAGACACTGCACAAATCCCAATGTGTGAAAATATTTCTTGCTATCAAACACAAGGGAAACCCCCCAATCAATGACCAATGAGAAGATGTCATATGTTGGGTTCAAGGTTACCTACCAATGATGAAAGTAGGCCTAGGGTGCAAGGTAGGATAACAAATTCATGTGATTATGAGATACATTGAGGGTATGGCCGACATGAAAAGTCAAGAGTTATGTGAAATGGTCAAAACATGATTCAAACTTCCTTTGAACAAGAGCATGAGACATATGGATAAATCCAACATCATAGACTTAATAATGATCATTGAAAAAATCTTGCGACGCAGGAGGCATCAACAAACTCTCAATAGGGACTGGAAGAATAACTAGTCAGAGGAGTAAACTCTAAGTAAAGATCTTAGCTTCCTAAGGTCATGCTAAACCCAAACCTTGGATGAAAATGGAATCAAGAGTTTGTGCTTTGTTGAAAGGAGAAACAACTGCTGCCGATAAGAGATAATATTCTTTTCCCACCTATCTTTTTTGTTTTTTCATAGGAAAAGAAATGCTATGATATAGGAGAGGAAACGAGTGTCGTGAGTAAGAAAATATTCCAAGCAATGGAACATACCTATTCTCAATGAAAGGAAGTGCATGCGGGGCATGGGAATTCATGGGGATGTTTCCTCTATGGGTAAAGGGTGTCAAGATGGAACATATATATGGAAGGAACTGCTTTGCTAGTGATGAAAATTGCTGAGGAAATAGGCTTATAAAGAGAAAATGAGAGCCGACAATAGGCTCAATAATGCAAGCAGGATAATGGAGTGCGATTACAACTTAATTGAAAAGTGTCTTTTTTCATAGATTTAGTCCCCTAGGCCTAAAAAAGTATAAAATAATACCCAGGAGAACTCTTCTAGCCAATGGCGACTAGAGTATTCCTTTTTCGTAATTAGTCTACTTGGTCTGGAAAAGGGTTAAACTTATACCAAATAGACGTCTTTTCAAAACCATTTAATGAGTGTAAAAGAGACAAGTTCACTCGTCAATCTTTTCATTTTTTTGGGAGTTGGAAAAGAGATTAACCAAGACTCGAGGGGAGTCCCATGGGTAATAGTCAAAATTCTCATGACTAAGAAAATGGGGTTCGAACATAAAGTCATATTGGGATTATAATGAACTCCCGGTCATATGGACTAACTTCTGCATGGGCACCAAATGACAAAAACGGTTCTAACTAGGGTACCCATGTTTGGTAAGTCTCTACCACTTAATAACGACACTTCTAGTAGTAGTGAGAAGGTTATTTATCGCTACGAAATAGTTTCATACCTAGGGTGTATGAATCATGGTCATAGGACGATGCAAGAATGAAAATCAATGTGAAAACCTATCCTATATGCCGATGAAAGAATATATCTGTCGGAGGCATGAAAGGGCGATATGATTTTGGAAATCCGTTAAAAAACCCTGGACAAAACCACTTAAAACCAAGTCTTTCCACTGCGCTATTAGTCCATAAGGCCAAAAATAGAAAAGATAGGGTAAAACTATACAAAGTGGGTAAAAATGTTCTTTAATAGTAAAAATAAGAAATTTTTCCATACCATTTGAGTTTTTTCACCCACTTAGTGTTTTTTAGGCCATTTTACCCACAATCGTTCGGTGGTGATTGAGGGAGCTACGATCAACGAAATCAGAAACTGTCTGGACCAAGTAAGTGACCATACCATTTACTTCCATTTCAAAGGTTTATATTTTAGTTTTAGTCCCCATTTTTTGAGTACTAGAGGCCGTTACATGGAAACTAGGTTGTACATGGGTGACAGATTATCGGGTCGCTTATACGACCTCATATACATGGGAAAAAAAAATATTGTACTCATATATGAAGTGCTATACGTAGAAGTCATAAGGTTAGCCCACATATATGTCCATGAACAATCTTTTTAAAGGGATTAGCTCAAAAAATGATATTTCCTTTGCAGGATGGTTATTGAATGGAGGGAAAGGGAGCATGAAGAGGTGGATGCAGCAGTATAAAGAGACGAAAAGGCCGAACAAGCATTGAAACGATCTGGGCTCTATAAATTTTGGGCCATAAAAGGAATGAGGGCTCAAGTGAGGTTGCTCCAGTTGCTGATAAACTATTGGGATCCAGAGACAAAGGCCTTCAATATTGATGGTAAACCATTGAGAATTGAAGTGGACAACATATACTTTATCACATGATTGTCTCTCCGGGGAGAGATGGTGAATCTCAAGGTTCGAGGGGCCATAGGTGGTATGACTATGGAGGAGTACATCGCCACGCACTCTGTTGCAAACACAGATAAAGTAGGGAACCAACTCCCTATCAAAGCGATCGAGAACCCAAGTCTAAATATCGTTGTGCTTGTACTCACATGGATATTAGGGCCGACCTCGTTACACTAGGCATCAAGTCCACTCATGTTCTATGTAGTAGAGTGTTTGATACCCACTGTTTATGACTGGTGTACCTCACTATTGGCCAACATGAAGAGCCAGTTGACAGATTGCAAACAAGGGCGAATGAGGAATTTCGGATTTGCATCCATACTTTTTAGTTTTTTCTTTTAGAGGGTTACAGGATTGAGCCCTAGAGTAGTGATTACTCCACATGGACTGTGTGATCCATCCATGTCACGGTGGACCGATGTGATGAGGTATCTAGGAGGTGGTAGGGTGCCAACCCCCTACAATGAAGAGTTTTTTGACTGGTGGCACCGACATGTCATATCCATTGACAACTATTCGTATGGAGGGATCGACTACATAGGGGACACTGACATGCCATTGCCACCAAGATCCACCTATGGGGATATTGGTAAGAAATGGTTTTTATATATTTCATTTTTTTTTCAATCTTGATAAAGGAAAACAAAACACAAATATTTTTGTATGGTATCAAGTATTAAAAATTGCTTTGTTACGCAGACGTAGGTCTGCGATGACCATATGGATTCCCACGAAATTGGCGAAGGGGACAAGGGGATGAGATAGTAGACGTGGATGAGGAGAGAGTGCTACAGAATGTGCAAGGGAACCTATCTCATTTGATGCAAAAGATCCCTATGGTTCAAGTGGATGATCTTCTAGAGGTGATGCAACTACAGGTGGTGGGTGTACTTCGTGCTTGGGTGCGACTCTTCCGATGTCTTGCAAATGCTTTAATGGGCTATAATGATACACATCTAACACCATAGGCATATATGCCATGGTTATGCTATGTACTGCCCATATATGTATTTTGAGGGTGTGATCCCCATTTTTTACTATGACACCATATTTTTGGACTTGAAAGGATGAAATATAAATTTTTTTGGTCTTCGACTTTACTTATATATGTTACAATGTATGGATGTATGAATGTGTTTTCTTTACTTAGTCATGTGAAAGATGACAATACAAAATATAATTAGCATATGCATTGGATACTTGATTAGAACTTCTAGGGATGTGATTATAAGTAAGAAAATCAAAGTATCGTTCCAAAAGTCATACTCGTAGGAATCAACGAAGTAGGGTAGGATATTTCTCAAGGTAATTGCCGTTCAATTGACATACGAGTAACTAGGAGTCCGGGAAAACTTATAAAGATTGAACACCATGTGAAATGGTGTCCCGTAATAGTTCTATAATGACGTTATACTCAACCACATTATTTGTTGATGGATCTAGAAGAATGCCACCTGAAGACACCAGTTGTCCCTCGGGTAAGTAAATAACCCAAGCAACCGAAGCCATGTTCCGTGTATGACAAATGGCACCGTCCGTGGATCCTAAGTAAACCGAAGATTTTGTTGACATCTTCCAACCAAGGGAAATCTTGATAAGTAAGTTGATGACACAAAGAAAAAGATAAAGAAGTATATACATTAATATACACTAGTATACAAAGGTCATGCTTGAGTTTGAGAGCTCAACCATAATACCTTTTAAGGTAGAGCCCAATTCCGGGCTCGTCCAACATATTTCCCTCATAATATTCTAATTCCTAGGCTCCTTTCTCTGGGACACATCGCACGATATAAGGACCATTCCACATGGGGTTGAACTTACCTTCCCCTAGTGGCTCTTTGGATTGGTCATAAAGGAGAACCAAGTCACCCTCAACGTATTGTTGGGGGCATACAAACTTATCGTATTGAACCTTAACATGTCGTTTATTCACTTTGATATCCATAGAGGCATCTCGACGTTTCTCATTGAGGTTCTATAGGTACATGAGGTGTTCTAAATCAAATATGTAAGGTAGGAGCTCAATTGTGAATTTAAGGGACGAGATTTCACATTCAATCGAAAGAATCGACTCCACGCCAAGTACTAACTTAAAATGAGAGAAACCAATGGAAGTATTTACCTTGGTTCAGTATGCCCAAAGTGAAGGGTAAACCATCACATGCCAGTCATATTTACTCTAACTAACAAGTTTTAGAAAATGGTCTTGAGAGATTTATTCATCGCATCTACTTGTCCATTTTTCTAGGGATAATAAGGGTAAGAATGACCGTGTTTAAACCCTAATTTTGATGCTAACTCCTTTATTATTTTATTTTGAAAGTGACTGCCATGATCATTGACAATATATTTTGCGATTCTGAACCAGGATATAATCTGATTGAACACGAAGAATGATGCAGTCTTACCATTAGATTTAATGGTAGGCATGGATTCCCCCCATTTAGTGAAATAATCCATGGCCACGATAATATGCTAGTTCGCCCCAGTCGAGGCTGGGTTGCAGTCCATAAAATATGCCCCCCACTTGGTGAAGGGACTGATGATGATTACTAGGTGAAGAGGGGATGGGTGAGAATGCATTTTCCAAGTGAACACCTAGCAAGGGTGACACTTCTTGACTGCTTCAACGCAATATTTAAAAATTGACGGCAAAAAAAAATCGGCTCGCAATATCTTTTGGGATTTCGCAAGCTCGAATAAATGACCACCACACACCCCACTATGACAGTCATTAAGAAAAACTTCAGTTTCATCATGATTCAAGCAACTACGTAAAATATTATCCACTCCTCGACGATACAAAGCGTCATCGATAATAAGGTAGTTCTTAGCCTGATGATGTATACGTCATTGATCGTCTCTCGATAGATGCTGGGGTAGATTCAAGGTTTGAAGGTAGATTAAAATGTCTCCATAACAGGGGTCCAAAAATGAGATAATGAAAATATGGTCATCCCCGAATGAATTGTCAGGAAAAATCTCCTCATATAGTCTAGGGAAGTCTAACATCAGTTCGACAAAAACTAGCAATTTCTTAGATTTCGCAGAAGAGAAATCAAGATCAAATTCTTGAAAAATAACAATCCACTTATTGTATTTCCCCCCTATGATACATATGGCAAGGATGTATTGAAATGGATTGATATCCGTAGCTATGGTACTTTTTTAGAGTAACATATAGTTCTGTAATCTCTGAACCGCATGTACAACGACCAAGGCCAACTTTTCTATGTGAGAGTATTTAAGTTCAGGTCCAACCTTGTTTCGAATGAAATAGAAAATGTGCTCATGGAGCTCATCATCCTCCTGAACCAGTACCATACCAACTGTCCCTTCTGACGTGACGATATTAAGAAAAAAGTATCTACTGTAGTCCGAGGGCTTCGGTAGAGGCATTGATACCAAAGATTTCTTAAGAGCATCGAAGGATTCCTGGGCTCACTCATCCCATATGAACATACTGTCTTTCTTCAAAAGATGCATGAAACCTTTAGTTAAATTGACATAGTTCACTATGAAATGACGCAGGAAGTTATCCTTCTTGATTCAAATTATTTTCGGCACAAAATGGGAGCAGAGATATAAAAAAGAAATATATAGAGATATCTCAGATATCCAATAATATAACAAAAATGTATCAGATATGCAACCATAAACACAAAGATACAGTAATACACAATTTCTATCAATGAGCAAAAATGTACAAAGACTGTAAAATTATAGAGTGGAAGACTCGTTAGAATGGAGGCAACTTATCTTTGAGAAGAGATGTGACAGCTACTCGCATTCAGAAGAAGATGATTTTACAATGAGGCTACATAGGCCTTTTTATCATAAAGAAAATACAAAACCCTAACCGCGGAAGATGAAAAGCCAACAATTTTGTGGACCCCGTTTTGGGTAGTTTGGTGTATCAACTTCCCGGGGGAGTAACTTTGGCATACAATCTCCGTTTGGGGCGTACGATAGCTCGTTGGAAAGGTATCATCGAGGAGATTCATTTTGTGGGGTCAATGAGATATTTCCACTTTAATTGAAAAGCTTGATACCAAAAAACCTTCATTTAGGCCCTCAAAATGGCCCTAGAAGTTAAAAACTGCTAAAAATAGTAAATTACCAAAATTGTTTGAAAACTGTTTTGAGCTAGTTGGAAAAGGTGGGTGGCCACCAATATCGACTTAGATCAACCCTCTCTCCTTAGGAAGAAATGGTATCCATTGCATTGAGTTCCCGGGGGAGAGGGAAAAACATTTGTTGAATCTACATCTTGGTGAGTTGCTTGCGTTACTGGAGACGTTGCACTGCTTGGTTTGTGGAAGGATGTCACGAACCTGTTGTTGGTGGGGTTGAATATGTTCAACCAATTAGGCTACATGAGATGACTATGTGCAAAAGGAATCTTTGTGCCTTTCTACAATATTTTTGACGTGCTTCTATTGGATAGAAGGTGCTTGGACCGAGGATGTAGTGGTTGCAATATCCTTTCGTTCACCTTTTGAAAAAATTGTGAAGAATATGAATTTTGTAGTATGAGATACTACCTTGCAAAATTGTTTAGGTGGGACAATAGTTGGAACTACCTTTGGTATCCTGTAGAGATGACCCCCCAGAGTAATAATGACAATACGAGGTTGAGACTCATAGATAGCATGGTGCTTCCACATAAATGGTTGGCCCAAGAGAACATCATAGACATCTCGTGGAGAAACATCAAATAATACCTCATCCTTGAAGGGCTGGATGCCGTATGACAATCGACACTGCTGGCTGACACAAAGATCTCGTCCCTAGCGAAGCCACCCGATGTATGGTTGCGGGTGTGGTGTTGTCGACAATCCCAATTGTTTGACGACCTATGCTGATATGAGGTTCTTCTGGCTTCCACTATCGACAACAAAATGTAGTGGGGTCCCCTTCACCCACATATGTGAATGAAAAAGTTGGTCCCCCCCTTCAAGATCTGTTGGTTCTTCTGGTTGAATTGTTGTGGTCGTGACAATAGTAGTAGGGTCTGCGTCTATGATCTGAATTCTATCAGTATTTTTTGAATCAAATTCTGAATCAGGGTTCAACTCCTTGTCTTTGATCTCAACCACCAATGAATTTTTTGAGTGACTTTCATCGATGTTGTACTAGGGGATTTTGTGGAAATCACACCATTTTCCAGTGTCCTTCATCATCTTTTCGTGACCCTTCTTTTCCTATGGATTGGACTGGTTTTCGACACACTGTTTTTAGGGCCGTCGTTATCATACTTTGTTTGTTGCGGATTTGCAGACCCAAACTTCTGTTTGTTCTGGTGCTTAAATTTCTGCTAAATTTTAACAACATATCGATAAGCAACACCGAGTGATGAGATGTCTAGAAAATCTATTTCAGTTGGGATGTATCTGTGTAGAGCCCCACGGTATTTCATAACCAAATGTTGTTTGGAGTCTTTTTTTACCAACTTGGTGAAAAAGGTATGGAAGGTATTGGTGAACTCTAGAACTGCTTGGACCCTCTCTTTCTGCAGTATGGTCCATCTTATGTACTAGTCCTCATAGTTTCCAACAGGGTAATACTGTTCCTTTACCACATCCACAAAAAAATACCAAGGGGGCTTGGCCCCATATATTCCAGACTCTTCTTTGGAAATTTTCTCCTAGTAAGTTTCCGACCAATGTTTGACATGGGGGAGAGCCTTAAAGAGTGAGAAGGTGATCTTTTCCCAGTCGGAGAAATTATGAACAGAGAAATAACCTTCTAGTAGATTTAACCATTTTTAAAGGGCATCCATATCTATCTGTCCTTCAATGTAAGGTAGCTAGAAAGGTAGTGGGGGGGCCCAGAGGGCCCATAGTGATAAAAGTGGAGGTCGTTCAATGTAAGGTGGAATAGGTCCACTATATTATTAAATAAGACCCACTATGGTAGTTAGATATAATAAATGGGTAATTAGATATAATAAATGTAAGAGGACTTCTTACAAGGTTCTACTTCTAGAAGTTTCCTCCTCTAGAATGTTCTTAGGTGATGGTAGCACTATATAAAGGGGTTCAAGAAATGTAATGAGACATGAAGATAATTATTGTATTGTGAGCTATAACTCAATAGGAGGAAGCCCTCTCGAAGAGGCAAGTGAACATGAGAGGATCCCTTCCATAATAGGATCCATTGTATGGTGTTGCCCTACCTCAAGGGTTTGATAGTAATAAATGAGATTTTGCATATTGTTCTTGTATATCTATTGTGGTGATTTTGTATTCAGTCTTTGGTACTTAACAAGTGGTATCATAGCACTTTCCTTGGCAGACATTGTGGACAAATATTTTTTATTTTTGTAGATTTGCTTTCAGAGAAGAAAAAGAGGGCCGCGACATTCCAGAAATTTTCAGTATATTTCTATGAAAAATTTGTAGAAACAGGTTGTATATTTGAGTTCCTATCAGAAAAAAACCCAAGATAAAAAAAACAATCATCCTAAACGGCGTCCGAGAAGTCAAGATATTGAAGTTTTAAAATCTGCAAATTTTCAGGGTTCTTTACGCGGACGACGACACGGTTTGTTTGTTTGTTTTTTTTTTTTTCACTATTTTAATTATTTATTTATTTTTAAATTTTTGGAGGCCGAATTTGCCCAAATAAATTACATATCTGAGTTTCTCTCACAATTTCATCCAATTTAAAAAAAAAAATCAGTCGAAACAGAGTCCGGAAAGTGAAGTTATGAGCATTTTAAATTCAGTAGTTTTTCAGGGTTTTTTCCGGAAAACGCCGCGATTTTCTGCAGTAACTTATTGTTCTTTTTTTTGGATTTTTTCATGATGGATGTGGGAACGAAGAGTTCATAGGGCGCTCAGATGTCTATTTCCTCTCAAACCCTCAAGGGAATTCTTGAAACATTCAAATCCAGATTGTATAACACATTGGATGCTAGATTGCATGACCTTGCAAATAGCCTCAATGATAGTTTCTGTAGTATTTGAGATTCATTGGATAACATGCAACAAATATTTCTTATGGCGGACATCAGGGATGAATATAATTAATAAATATATTCTTGGTATGATTTTGAAGTCGATTGTGATGATTGGTATATGGATAGTTGTCATTTCTGGGATGACAACCACTTTCATATTTTATTTGATGACTCTAATCCACCTTCTGTAGAGAGAATCAATATGAAAAATTGAGAGCCAATGATTATTACCAGTTTCCATCCTGCATATTCTACAATGGTATTATTCCTTCCAGATTATGCTATGACCCTTTTCCACTATGTGGATAGATATTCTTATTTGGATCCACATGATAGGTGTCAGTCTTTGGAGCATCATTTTGAGTTGGTTATTGGGTTCCAAAATATTCCACGGGGAGTTCACATGAGCACTTGGACATGGGACCCTGAATTACAAGGGTGGTTGGACTACATCATCATGGTGGATTTCCTTTCTACATGGGACCTTGGTTCTCCAGTCTTCTTCAACATTATGGTCCACAATTATCCATGGGACCCTGGTATATGGTTGTACATCAAGCCTTGGGGACAACGATTTCATAAGGGGGATGGAATGTAAGGTATCTAGAGAGGTAGTGGGGGTTCCCAGAGGGCCCATAGTGATAATAGTGGAGGTCATTCAATGTAAGGTGGACTAGGTCCACTATATTATTAAATAAGGCCAACTATGGTAGTTAGATATAATAAATGGATAATTAGATATAATAAATGTAAGAGGACTTCTTAGAAGGTTCTACTTCTAGAAGATTCCTCCTCTAGAATGTTCTT
>ML828819.1:79080-113328 GCA_009831015.1 Picea engelmannii
TCTACTTCTAGAAGATTCCTCCTCTAGAATGTTCTTAGGTGATGGTAGCACTATATAAAGGGGTTCAAGCAATGTAATGAGACATGAAGATAAGTATTGTATTTGGAGCGGTAGCTCAATAGGAGGATGCCCCCTCGAAGAGGTAAGTGAACATGAGAGGATCCCTCCCATAATAGGATCCATTGTATGGTGTTTCCCTACCTCAAGGGTTTGATAGTAATAAAGGATATTTTGAATATTGTTCTTGTATATCTGTTGTGGTGCTTTTGTATTCAACCAGACATGCACTGAAAAACGATCAAGAGCAACCTGCTCTAATACCACTGATCCAGATTATTTTCGTCACGAAATGAGAGTGGAGATGAAACAAATAAATACATAGAGATATCTCGGATATCCAATAATACAAATTTTTTTTATTAGACATGTAACCATAAACACAGAGATACAATAATACACAATTTCTATTAATGAGTGAAAATGTACAAAGACTATAAAATTACAGAGTGAAAGACTCGCTAGAATGGTGACATCTTATCTTTGAGAAGAGATGTGATGGATACTCGCATTCACAAGAAGATTACTTTACAATGAGGCTTGAAAGACCTTTTATCATAAAAAAATCCGAAACCCTAACCCTGGAAGATGAATACCCAACAATTTTGTGGACCCCGTTTTGGGTAGTTTGGTGTATCAACTTCCCGGGGGCGTAACTTTGGAATACGATCTCTGTTTGGGGCGCACGATAGCTCGTTGTAAAGGTATCATCGATGAGATTCATTTTTGGGGTTAAATAAAAGAATTTGGCCATAATTTAGAAGTTTTATCCCGTAAAACCTTCATTTAGTCCCTCAAAATGGCCGCAGAAGTTAAAAACGACTAAAAATAGTAAATTACCAAAATTGCAAAAAAACTGTTTTGAGCTAGTTGGAAAAGGTGGGTGGCCACCGATATCCACCTGGATCACTTCCCCTATAAACCTTGACATTTTTATATGTTGTGTGTTGAAGGAAACTGAAGTATTGCCTCAACCTTCATAGGATCCACCATGAGCCCATGCTCAGACACTATGAATCCTAAGAGACGACCATACCTAACACAAAAGATGGACTGATGAGGGTTCAACTGAATGTGATAATAACGACATCTATCAAATACTATTCGAAGGTGATTTGAGTGATCTACCCTCTTGTGAGAGTAAGAAGTGAGATCATCTAGATAAGCTTCGATGATATCTTTAAGATCATGAAATGCAAAGGTCATGGCACGTTGGAAGGTTGCTCCGACGTTTTTAAGACTGATAGGAATTTTCCGATATGAAAAGGTACCCCAAGGAAAAATAAAATTCATCTTGTGTTGATCCTCGGGTTTGATCCAAATTTGATTATAACTTGAAAATATGTCCATAAAGTAAAAAAACATCGCTTCCCGCACACTCATCAAGAATTTGGTCAATAAAAGGATAATTGAGAAATTTATCTTTAGGACATGCTTTGTTCAGGTCCCTAAAATCCATACACACATGGATGATTCCTTTCTTTTTATCTACAAGAATGGTGTTGGACACCCATTCGGGAAAGGGAACCAGGTAGATGAAACCAACATTGAGTAGCTTCTCTACTTCTTCCTTTATAGCGGGGGCCTTCGTAGGATTAATAGCTCTAAGACATTTCCGAATAGGTTTATAATTCAAATAGGTTTTAATTTCATTCTTGAAAATGATGGGGTCAATCCTTGGCATCTCTTCATATGAAAAAGAGAATACATCTCAAAATTCTTTTAAGAGATCCGTGTAGATATGAATTTATTTAGGCGAACAATTCACACCGATATATACGTTCTTGAGTTTACGAGGGGTACGAGAGATGTTGATCACTACGGTAGGAGAAATATTCTCCATGTTTCCTTTGGTGTAAATACCATGCATAACTAACATAAACACGGCATGGGAAACCATCTCACTCAAGGTGGATCTAAATTCATCCTGCTCAATCCTAACAAGCTCCAAAAGGAAATAGGATCGATGATGCATATTGTCCCAAGGACTATTAGGACCAGACATGGACTCTAAGATGGATTCATATGAAGGTAAAGTATCGTTGATGAAATCATATGAACAAGATTATTGAGCGGCCCATATGGGCTCTAAAACGGGATCCACCTTGTACATTCAAGAAGAGGAAGGATCCGACTCAGTTGTAGCTTCTAGAATAGATTGATACACAACTTCTGCTGCTGAAAATGACATTGCCATCCCAATGTGCGATTGACTTTCATACGACATAGTCGGGGAAGGTAGGGTCCAAGGGTCATTGAAATACGAGGTACAGAAAGGAAAAAACCTCATTTATGAATAAGAATAACTGGAAATGGCATGAATATGTTGAATTGGTGCCATGGAATCAAAAGTACCCATCAAGGAGGAATACATCTAGACACCAACATTCTCAATTGCCTGTTGAGAATTATCAATAACATGGACTGAAGGTCCCACTGATGCACTAAGACTAGCCTGTGAAAAGTAAAACTGATCAATCATCACTATCTTCCCTTCATGAGGAAACATAAAGTGCAGAAAACTGAAGACACAATGCCTGTCATGGCATAAGTCCAATTACGCCCTAGTAGTAGATTGTAGTTGAGAGGCGCATCGACCACCTCAACGTCGAACTCCACAACCTTTCCACCTAACTGGACCGAGAAAGCATGAAGGATCTCGTGGGATCTGAAAGAACACCCATCAAATGAGGTCAACATAGTCGTGGATTGAGACAGGGGTGGAGAGCCAATGGCTTTCCAACAAATTAGGGACATCACGCATGTCGCAACACCTTCATCAATTTCAATATGTTTGATGGTAATTTTTGTGTACTCCACATGGATTTGAAATGCCACGTGGTAAGGTAAGGGAGGCTTAATATCCATGACATCAAACTTTACAACCTTTGAGCCACACAGGTCTAAAGCTCCTAACATAGATAACAAGGCATTCCTCTATGAAGAACACGTCTGGAGCACGTCCAAATCTGACATCGTGCATGGGGTTTGGCCCAAATCTTCAACAATCGAATAGTTTTGGGCAACTCTAGAATTAGGATTATGGGAAGAGTTATTTAGTACTCCTTTTAGAATACAAGGCAAAGTTTTTGACTTATCGATCTACAAGGGTGTTTCCAGGGGAGGAGGAGGTTCTAGACCTTCAACATTTTGTGAAGAACCATAATCATGAGATCTAGTGGCTACATCAATATGGGACTTAACCATATTGATGCATAGATGGCTACCTTCATGTGCCGAGGAGTTTTGAATACCACTAGACACATTTCTAGTGTTAGAGGTCCCCGAGGCCATATTCCGATTATGTGGTAACGAGTTTGTCATCACATCGGGCGGTTGCGATAAGAGTCTTAAGGCTTCCTCTATTTTGGGGAATAAGTGGGTAAGGTGATCATATTTTCAAAGTTTATAGGGAAACTTCACCTTTCACTTTTCTTTCTTTCCCTCACCAACATTATTTTTCGATTTATCATTATTATTGTTGTCCTTGGATTTATTATTATTATTTTTCCCACCCTTACGATTTTTACCTCGCCCTTTCCGCTTGTTCCCTCCTGGTTTATGGTTACCATTCAGATTTGACGATGACTGTACAAAATGCACACCTACCGACTGGGTGGCGGTGAAGGACAAAGCCAAATCTTGTCATGCTACATGCTGGCTTAAAGATACATATTTCCACTGGTTCATCACAAAGTATGTAGTCTTAGCATTTTCAGAGCCTATGATGCCATTGACATGAGGCCCCATATTTGATCTAGGATCATAGTTTGACCATGGTGCGTTGGGGAGAATTTCATAAAGCATCCCAGATTGAACATATATCAAGTCCAATTGATGGGATTTAAAGATGGCGTCTTCCTCAGATGTCACTTCGAATGTAGAAACATCGTTCGAAATGCAAGGCAACAAAGACTTAAGGAACCATTCCAACAAAAACTCTGGAGGAATGTAGGCTTTAATCAACCTCATCTGTCTGTGCCACTCGTGGATATGATCGAGGATGTGCATGGATTGATCTTGATGAAAAGTCGATAAAATTTCTAGGCCGACATTGTAACAAACCAGTAATTGGAAGTGATTGAGAAAAAAAATACCATCTGATTGAAAGTTCCATAGGTTCCCCCAGGTAGCTTAGTGTACCACTTCATGACGACCCCCTTGAGAGTGCGTTGAAATTTCCTCAAATGAATATAATCTTCATTAAGGGAGTTATATGAGCACCAAAGATGAAAATTAGTCACATGATCACTTGGGTCCTCACCAGTCTTGCCTTTGAATTTTGGAATATCTGAAGGAAGCTTGGTGGGGACGGGGGGCCATGATGCACATGGTCATTCATTAAATTAGATAGATCTGAAAGATTTAGTGTGGCCAGAAAAGGGATTCGGGGTTGCGGTGTTTGAGCCCATGATCTAGGAAAATATTTGAGTTGAGAGATTGGAGACCATCTAGGGTTCTGGTATACACCATGACCCTGTCCGGTAGGATAATATCCTCCTCCCAACTGATTCATGAAAGCTTGTAAGGGAACCATACCCATGAAAGCGATATGATAAATATTATATATGTTGCCCCCAAATGAATGAACTTTGTGATGGGGGTTTCCCATACCGTGAAACTGACTACCTCTGGATGGAACACTAGAGGACAGAGGGGGATTTTCCATAATAAAATCATTCATTGGAATCGACGTTGAGGAATATGGAATGCCAAATGAAATATTGGAAGTAAATTGACCACCCATTTGAGAACTCCATCCCGGAGCACTGAATCTAGGATTAGGTCTAGAGGAAAGAAGATTCCAACCTTCAATCGTAGGAGTCGCTTGGGGAATATGACCTCCACCAAATGAGAAAGGAACATAAGGACGCGTCATTCCCGCAGACCCAAAACTAGGATTCATATTAGCCGTTGAAAGGGAGGATGAGAAGTGCGACGTCATGTCAGGAATACCAAAAGAAAAGGGATTAGAGGTTGAAGGTTTTGACTGAGAATCATTATTCGAAATACCAAAAGGAAATGAAAAAGGATTCATTCCCATGGGCCGAGCAGAGCTCATGGTTTGGGAAACACTAGATGAGGGAGCCTCTAAAACCCACACCACTGAAGATAAGGGAGTTGAGGGGACCCCACTAATCACATATGATAGGGGAGTCGAAGGAATTCCCGAGACGTTCATATCTGACTCAGTTCTCATAAAGGGATGATCACAAGCCTGGGAGTTGGAGATATATTCACCGTGCTTACTAAATCTATTACTTTTAGAGGGCGACTTCTGTAAAGGATCAAGACACGATGGTAACTTCAAAAGACGAAGAGACCGGTGAGGAGGCTGGTCTTACTCCACGATGACTCAAAACTCGAGATATAATACAAAATCCTAAGGCCAACTATAATCAGAGAGCACACTCTAAAATAAATCAAAAGACAAATGCACACAAACATTATATAATGGCTGAAAGGGACCTCCTGAACTAAAGTAGGTATTCCTCTCCCAAGAGGGACCCGAGATTTCAGAAAAATAGAGTGGAGGTGTCAGAATCAATGATCTGGATCTCAGGGGCTCAGATCTTGATGGTTTGAATGTCGAGAGAGGAGGAGCTTATACGTGCCAATATTGCGTGAAAAAAAGCATGCACAAAAACATGTAAATGAAGTACCCGGGAAGTGAGGCTCAAAGAGGACCCTCACCTCTAAAATTAATTACTAGTAAATCACTTAGAGATAATTAATCTCACAATGAACAATATAAAATATGAGAGAAGCCAAAATGAGTAACTTGATATTATGAGAAGGATTGCTAGGGATTTGTATAGCATTACAAAATGGTCATTTGGACAAAGTAAAAAAGATCTCATTAAACGAGTCTCTATTATTAGTATAATAGATCTAACTACCTAGCTAAATAAGTAGTGGAAAATAAAACCCAATACGATAATGGGTTGGAGAGATATTTCCAGCCATATGTGGATCTCCTTTTGTAGTTTCTTGAGCAGGAATAAAATTTCCGTTGAAGATGGTGGTACAGGTGGCCTCCTTGGGTCAAATACATGCCGAGATTCAATCGATGATATCTCTCAAACCAGGAATCCAAATGAGATTCCACGAAATACCCATTTGAGATATTGAAGAGATATTTCCAATGAGATATGGTAGAACCTATTCAATTCTATTTAGAGTTCGCATAACCTATTTGAAGTTGGATGAGTGTAGAGGGCCACAAAGTATGCCAAGGGTTTGTAGAGAAACATGGGCTATTGTGTAGGTTGTGGAACCTCCGTGGGAAACATGGACACCCTACAAATTTGTTGAAAATGTTGCAGACCAATGGATGTAGTGGATCCATGTATAGATGTAGTGAATCCATGTATGGTTCTCCTGGTAATGGTGAACGAAGATCCGAGGGTAAAAAATCCCCATAGTGCTTATGGACCAACTATTATGCTTACAATGTATGGCCCAAAAAATGGATTTCGATATTACCAAAAGGAGGTTGGTGATTGTTGGAAATGTTTGAAACTGCAACGTGCTTCAAACCCTTGTTACGATGAAGAGCGTACCCACTCTGATACCACATATCCAGATCTCATGGGATAAGATCTGGATGGCCTTTTGCCAAGAGAGGATGAGATTGGACGTTCCAATCTTGCATGAAAATAAGCATGGACAAAAACATATAAATGAAGTACTCGGTAGGTGATGCTCAAAGAGGAGCCTCACCTCTAAAACTAATTACTAGTAAATCACTCTGAGCTAATTAATCTCACAATGAATAATAGAAAATATGAGAGAATCCAAAATGAGTAACTTGATATTATGAGAAGGCTTGCTAGGCCTTTATATAACATTACAAAATGTTCCTTTGGACAAAGTAAAAAACATCTCATTAAATGAGTCTCTATTATTAGTATAATAGATCTAACTACCTAACTAACTAAGTAGTGGAAAATAAAACCCGATACAATAATGGAAGGAGCTCATTAAACGAGTCTCTATTATTATAATAATAGATTTAACTACCCAACTAACTAAGTAGTGAAAAATAAAACTCAATACAATAATGGAGAGTTGGGACTCTCTTTGACCTATATGGGCAACCTGTTAACCCAATTAATTAATTAGGAGGTGGGCATCTCTTTGATCCACATGGGAAATCTATTAGCTTTATAGATTTATGACTTTAGCATCCGAATTTATACCATATACGCCCTAAAATTTTGATCAATCAGTTATAAGGACCCTCATAGGCTTCACAACACAGTCGTTCAGACCCCTCCGTAAAGGAAATCCTCCATAAAGTATGTGTGTTGTCCGACCCTTATCTAACTTAGGGTACTTGCAGAATAATCCCTGCAAGTAACCTATGTGGCTACCTATGCCAAGCAACTAAAGTCACCACGATATAACCAATGCTCAGACGAGCAATAGAAATTCCGGTCCACTGTATGGGCAGGGTAACAAAGCCCGAAATCTCAAAAACACCACCTCTCATGGAGGTAAAGCCACTAGCAAGACGCCCAAATACAAATAGAACCCCAGAAATATCTCTGATGCTAGGAAGGTATCATAAGGCTATCTCTGCAACCAACTTCGTGCGACCTCGTGCTTAAATCCGGTGTGAGTGCAGCCTCATGAGGACATCAATTATACAATGGGTTTCACCACTCCTTGGTCAGACACAAAAGTTCTGTTTTATAGCCTTGGAGAATTTTACTCACAAAATCCTATACCAAGGCCCTAGGTCCTATACTTGTTTGTGTACCTTAAAAAATAAAATCGTTTCTATTCAATTTTAATTATTCAACGTTAATTTTAATGGCTTTTGCTTACTTAATAGGTGTGATCGTGAAATTGATGGTATTGCGACTCAAAAGATAAAAATAAGCAAATCTAAAAACACTGCCTAGTACTAGTATTGAATTTCAAAGAGATGGTATGCTTCTAAATGCTATTTCCACAATGCAATCTCTACAAGTTCAATGAAGTTCAATATTTACAAATGTGTCAAAATCAATGCGTAATAACCAAAAGTGAAAATGCCATAAGTAAAATGCAAGTAAGCAAATATTTTTGTATTTTCTATATAATGAAAAGAAAATGCAAGGACTGAATAACAAACTCACAGGCAGGCCCCACTGCAAGCAAAAAGAGACAAGCCAAGAAGGATACCAAGAGGTAACTACCCAGACCAAAATACAAGGACAACAAATGAGAAAAATGACAAGAGACGAGTTCGCCAAAATATTCAACAATAGAAAGGCTTCCTATCACTCTATAAGCACTTAACAGTCAGAATAGGGACCTAAGAAGACTCAACAACGAACACAAATTTCCCAACAACCATCAAACTCATCCAACAAGACTTAAGAGATGATGTATGTGACTGTTCAAGGAACATACATGTATATACACTCCCTAAACACAAACAACTCGCGTATATATGCGACTGTCAAGGGAAAACCCACTTATATCAAACAAGACACTTCCAGGGAAAGGGTTAAGTCAAGAAACTCAGATGCAAGGAGAAATATAGGCTGTCAAGCAATAGTTGACATGGAAAATCAGGAAAACAAAGAGAAAATCAAGGAAGAAAACACCCAATACCTGATCCAAATGGATCTAGGAAGGCCAAAATTTCAAATTTCTCAGAATCAGACGAAACCAGGGCCATTGCGTAGGGCTCATCGATTCGATTCCGGACATATACATTTTTCGAAACTGGAGTTTGTATGAGAAAGTTATCGCATTCTGAACTTTTTCCCAAACATGCAAAAAAGTCAAAGTCAACATGCCAAAGTCAACTTATTACGTCAGCAATACAACTGATGAAGTAAAAAATGACGTGGTATATGATGTCAGCATGACATCAGTTGTGACACATGGCAGGGTGACACATGCCAAGGTGACACATGGCAGTACAAATGTTGACATGGTAGGGTGACACGTGGCAGTACAGATGCTGACGTGGCACTATACAAATGATGACGTGGAAGATGATGTCAACATGATGATGTGGCAGCAGTAGGAGTTGACACTTGTGAGGCATTTTTGGCGTTTTCAGGTGCTGATGTGCCGATGATGTGGACTGTACACACTGACACATGGCAGTCCGTACGATGACGTGGCAGCCCATACGTATGACACGTGGTAGTGCATACGATGATGTGGCAGCTGATTGTGCATGGTGACATGGATTGGGCCAATGGCGAGGCAACACGTGGCCTAATGAGGATATTCCATGTGGCACCTTCTGGAAGGCCAAATCTAACGGTTCTTCCAAATCTGGCGGAGATCCTCCAAATCTGGTAGAATCTCGCTAAATTTGGCTAACTGTCGCTAAATTTGGTGGAGTTTGGATTATTTAGTTGGGCACAAAAATCGAGAAAATTTAGTTTTTTTGGCACACAAATCGATATTATAGGGAATGTATGGATCTGACATGGCACAACATTGGGATTCGTGCCGAGGGGAGGTCCCGAGGGACTGTTTAGAAGCAGGTCAACTTTATACTCAAAAGTTGCAGAATTTCGAGGGGAGTCCGAATATGGATTTTGTTTTTGCATCTGAGTAGCTGATCCAGAATCGGATCCAGGAGCCTGACAGGGCTAAAAAAGGATAAAAAATGAAAGTGCTCAGAATCCGACGAAACCAATTCCATTGCATCCATCTCGTCTTCCTGATTCTGGCCATATATTTACTTCGTCAAATGGGCTTCGTATGCAAAAGATACTGCATTCTGTCCGAAAACCCAAACATGCAAAAAAATGGGTGACTGTACAGTCTGTACAGTCCTACGTGGCAGGCTGACTGTATAGGGCGTACGACCATACAACTGACGTGGCAGCTTCTGGTGATGAAAAATGGCAGGTGATGGGGCATACGACAAGTACAATTGGACCAGTCAGAGGGTGACATGTGTCACCACTATAAGGGTGACACGTGGCACATGCTGACGTGGCATAGATGACGTCAGCAGGATGACTGGGCAGGTACAGTGACAGGTGGCAGGGTACATGGCAGATAGGTGGATGAATCAATGCTTGACAAGTGGCATCGTTCTCGACAAATGGAGAGGTGCCACGTGGCCCAGTCATGGGCTGCCACGTGGCAACCTGTGGTTGGCTTTCAGGTTGTGTAAAAGTTATGGTGTCTCCATGGGAGTCGATCCCCAAACCTCCTCCGCACTATGGACTGGCAGGAGTGGGCTAACCGCCTGCTCCACTGGTGTGACTTAATAGTCATATGGCGAAAGTTGTATTTAATTTTGTTCAAAGTAATATTCAGGGGAGAAAAGGGCTGGGGCTTAGCCCCAACCCACGGTTTATTATATACCATGTAACCGCACCATATAGCCAGGACCGTGGAAGTATGGGACTAGCCCCGTTTCTTTGGGGATACGGTCCTATCCACTGCCAATGAACCGGGGGCTATCCCTACCAAAAGGGGCACGGGTTTGGACTGTTAGCCCGAGATCCTATGCCTATGACCGAAGACCAGGAGCCCGGACAGGGGGCTAGCGCGTAACGGATGGAGCACCTGGCCACATGGACGTCCACCATATGACCAAGGGCGCAGAAAGCTTGGGGGCTGCGCCCAAATAATTATGCAAAAGTGGGTTTTTTGTTATCTAGTTCTGATTTTTAATTGATTTTTCCTGTAACTAATGGATTTTATCCATTTTTGGGAGATATTGGGCATTTTTGGAGGCCAAATTTTGGGAGGAAGTTGAGGATGGATAACCAACTTCAGATCTATAAAAACCAGGCATGCTTGAGGCCATGGAGGAGAGTCAGAGCAGAGTTATGCTGAAGGGAAGCCAAGCCAAATCCATTTTTATGCAGGGAATCTATTGAGGAGCAGATGCTTGCGGGCCATTTCTGGGAGCTCCGGACATCCGTTTTGCATGCCGTTTTCTTTGCTAGGTTCTAGAGATCTGGGAGAACATGACCAGATCATTCTTGTAGCCAATTGTCACTACTACGATGTACTTTTTATCTTTTGAACAGAAATAAAGAAGCCTTCCCCAAAGAGACAAAGGCCCGGAGACGTAGGCAACGTTGTGCCGAACTCCGTTATCAATTCTCTTGTTATGATTTTCTGTTTATTACTTCATTTTAGATCTACATATGTGTATATGGCTGTCATAATTCCTCTCTTTTCCTCATTCTTTCATTAAGGTTCTTAAAAGGGTTAATTAACACATGCAATTTAAAACTCAACCACAATCATTAAAAGATCCTACGGATCAAGTGGTATCAGAGCTAGTTGAAGTTTGGATTTGAGTTTTGCATGTTAACCAGGGAAAAGATACAGTGTGGTGAAGGCGAGCTTGTTGCAGAGAATCCATTAATTGTATTGAGAAAGAGAGCTTCTCACAGCGAGAAGATGGCATCAGAAGAAGGGCTTTCTCAGGATGAGAAAGAGTTCCAGAAAACTTTCCTTGCTATGTCAGAGATGGTGAAAGTTTTGTACGAGGATTACTTGGAACGAAAGAGACCAATTTTGGGTGAATCTTCAAAGGGAAAAAGTGAAGAGGAAGAGGATAATCCTCAGATTCCTCCTTCACCCCCATCATCACCTCCTTCTTCTCCTTCTTCTTCAAGTTCAAGTTCTAAATCTAATGGAAAGAAAAATGTTTATAAGCATAAGAATGAAATGCCATTGTTAAAACTTGATGTTAAATTTGAGTTGCCCATATATGATGGTGAAGTAAATGAAGAAAAACTTGACAATTGGATCAGGCAGATGGAGGTATACTGCAGTGTACAACATGTCAAGGATGAGGCCACACAAATCAAGTTGGCATCTTTGAGACTTGCAAGTAAAACTCTCATCTGGTGGCAAAGTAAGTTGCAAAAAGGAACACAACAAGTGGGTAAGGTATTTCCATCATGGAAGAGTTTCATTTCTGCACTTAGGAAACAATTTTATCCTTTGGGTTATAAAGAAAAAGCATTAATTGAATGGCAATCTTTAAAACTAAGAAAAGGACAAACAGTGCAAGAATACACTGATGGATTTCGAAAAGTGGCATTAATGTTAGATATCCCTTTACAAACACAAGAAACTCTTATGAAGTATATAGGAGGTTTACCTGCGCATATAAGAAACACCGTTTTCATGTTTGGACCCACTAACCTTGATGAGGTTTCTGTTCAAGCTACGTATATTGAAGCAGGGAAAGCAGGTGTGTCAGGGGAATCATCGTCTTCAAGGAAAATGGACAAGAGGAAAAGGCATGGAAAGAATGCAAATGCAGTGACGAGGAAGGAAGCAAAGCCCTCTTGCAAGCATTGCAAGAAAGAGGGACATGATGAGGACAAATGTTGGGAGTTGAATCCTGAGAAGAGGCCAAAGTGGTTCAAGGAAAAGAAGGGAATGCAGACAGTGGCAACGACAACAAAACCCATAGACTTGGGATCGGATTCAGGTGATGAATCAAAGATCTCATTGGTTGGCATGATAGGTAAAATTGGTGAAGGCATTGATTGTAGAAGAAACTTGTTTCATATAAGGGTAATCATGCGACACACTAAGATAGACACATTAATCGACAGTGGATCTCAATATAATCTAATCTCAGAAGAATTGGTTAAGCGTTTGGGGTTAAAAACACAAACTCATCATAAGCCTTACACACTTAAATGGACAAGCAATCATCATCAAATGCACATAACAAAGTAGTGCACAATCAAATTTGCAATTTCATCTAAGTATGTGGACGAAGTAACATGTGATGTAGTGCCGTTAAGAGAATGTGGAATGGTCTTAGGTAGTCCATATTTATATGATCGTAAGGCAATCTTCTACAGGACAAAGAATCAATATCAATTTACCAAAGTAGGTCAAGATTATGTGGATCATGCTCATCATGTTAAAGCAAATAAAACACTTCAAACAAAGGAACAATTAAAGAAGGTAGTGCAAGCAAGCAACAAACCAATAATTGTTTCAAATGAAGTAATCGATCTTAAGAAAGAACAAGAAATGATTGTTGAATGGAAAATCAATCATAAGTTGCTTCGAGATAAGCTCATGTCGTGCAAATATTTCAAGTATATCAGCTCATTTGCAGTCGTCTTTTTCATACTATCATTAGTAATGTTTTCTACATGGATGATAGTGGCTTCAGTAAGATGTAACAGGGTTCAAATGGCTAACAATATACTGTCAGTTGTCATGATTGTGTTACAGTTGATCTTGATGAGACAGGTGCACATGACAGAGTTCAGAGACAGAGGACAAGCCGGGTGGCCTGTCCCAAGCTTGTTGACTGGTCAGTAACCTTTTGGGGACCAAAAGGTCTTTTATTGGGGAGGTGTGATCCAGAATCGGATCCAGGAGCCTGACAGGGCTAAAAAAGGCTCAAAAATGAAAGCGCTCGGAATTCAATGAAACCAATGCCATTGCGTCCGTCTTGTCTTCCCGATTCTGACCATATATTTACTTTGTCAAACGGGCTTTGTATGTGAAAGATATCACATTCTGTCTGAAAACCCAAACAAGCAAAAAAATGGGTGACTGTACAGTCCGTACAGTGCCACGTGGCAGGCTAACTGTACATGCCATATAGATGACGTGGCATCTTCTGGTGATGACATGTGGAAGGTGATGGGGCATACGATAGGTACATTTGGACCAGTCAGAGGGTGACACATGTCACCACTGTAAGGGTGACACGTGGCACAGGATAACGTGGCATAGATGACATCAGCAGGCTGACTGGGTAGGTACGGTGACAGGTGGAAGGGTACATGGCAGACAGGTGGATGAATCAGCGCTCAACAAGTGGCATCGTTCTCGACGAATGGAGAGGTGCCATGTGGCCTAGTCATGGGATGCCACGTGGCACCATGTGGTTGGCTTTCAGGTTGTGTAAAAGTTATGGGGTCTCCATGGGAGTCGAACCCCAAACCTCCTCCGTGCTACGGACTGGGCTAACCACCCACTCCACTGGTGTGACTTAATAGTCATATGGCTAAAGTTGTATTTAAGTTTGTTCAAAGTAATATTCGGGGTGGGAAAGGGCTGGGGCTTAGCCCCAACCCACGATTTATTATATACCATGTAACCGCACCATATAGCCAGGATCGTGGAAGTATGGGACTAGCCCCATTTCTTTGGTGATACGATCCTATCCACCACCAACGGACCGGGGGCTATCCCTACCAAAAGGGGTGTGGGTTTGGACTGTTAGCCCGAGATCCCATGCCTATGCCCGAAGACCAGGAGCCCAGACAGGGGGCTAGCGCGTAATAGATGGAGCACCTGGCCACATGGCCGTCCACCATATGACCAAGGGCGTGCAAATCTTGGGGGCTGCGCCCAAATAATTATGCAAAAGTGGGTTTTTTGTTATCTAGTTTTGATTTTTAATTGATTTTGCCTGTAACTAATGGATTTTATCCATTTTTGGGAGATATTGGGCATTTTTGGAGGCCAAATTTTGGGAGGAAGTTGGGGATGGATAACCAACTTCAGATCTATAAAAATCAATCCTGTTTGAGGCCATGGAGGAGAGTCAAAGCAGAGTTATGCTGAAGGGAAGCCAAGCCAAAGCCATTTTTATGCAGGGAAGCTATTGAGGAGCAGACGCTTGCGGGCCATTTATGGGAGCTCCGGACATCCGTTTTGCGTGCCATTTTCTTTGATGGGTTCTATAGATCTGGAAGAACATGACCAGATCAGTCTTGTAGCCAATTGGAACTTTTGCGATGTAATTTTGAGCTTTTGAACAGAAATAAAGAAGCCTTCCCCACAAAGACAAATGCCCGGAGACATATGCAACGTTGTGCCGAACTCTGTTATCAATTCTCGTGTTATGGTGTGCTGTTTATTACTTCATTTTAGATCTACATATGTGTATATGGATGTCATAATTCCTCTCTTTTCCTCATTCTTTCATTAATCTTCTTAAAAGGGTTAATTAACACATGCAATTTAAAACTCAACCACAGTGATTAAAAGATCCTACGGATCAGTAGCCGAACATAAAAGTGATTCTATATCCCAAGGTGTTGAGCCGGGCATAACCGACTTCATACTCAAAAGTCTCAGAATTTCCTGTTCGAGCCAATGGTGATGTCTGTTTTTGTCCAGAAGTTGCATATCTGAAAGGTGGTTTCATGAGATGTTATGTAAACCTTTGTTTTGTATTCTTAAAGCATTGAATATTAATAAGAAGCCTTGCCCACTGAGACAAAGGCCCAAAGATGTAGGCAATCTTGTGCTGAACTCGGTTATCAAGCTTGGTGTTATGGTTTGTTGTTTTTACTTCTTATATGGTTGCAACTTATTTCATTAAGCCTATTCTCTTTAAATCCTAAATGGTAAAATAATTTATGCATAAACTTAACCATAGTCTTTAAAAGATCAATTGCGGATCAGGTGGTATTAGAGCAGGTTGACAGTTGGTTGTTTGAGTTTGCATGATTAGCAGGGAAAAGCTAAGTCGTACTAAAGGAGATATTGTAGAAGGAGATCCAGAGATTGGATCAATAAAGAGGACATCTCAAAGTGAGAAGATGGCATCGAAATAAGGTCTTTCTCAAAATGAAAGAGAGTTTCAAAGAACTTTCTTTTCCATGTCGGAGATGGTAAAAGTATTGTATGATGATTACTTGGAACGAAAGAGACCGGTTCAAGGGGAATCTTCAAAGCAAGCCAAAATTGAAGAAAGAGAGGATCCTCCAAAATCTCCTCCTCCATCTTCTTCTTCTTCTTCTTCAAGTACATGTTCAAATTCTACTGCAAGAAAACATTCTCATAAACATAAGCCTGATATGCCATTACTTAAACTTGATGTAATTTTTTTTTTGCCTATGTATGATGGAAAAGTTAATGTTGAGAAACTTGATAATTGGGTTAGACATATGGAGGTATATTGTAATGTGTAGCAAATCAAAGATGAGACAACCAAAATCAGATTGGCATTGCTTCATCTTGAAGGCACAACTCTCATCTGGTGGCAAAGTAAGATGCAACATGGAACTCAACGAGTTGGTAAGATTTTTCCATTGTGGCATGATTTTATTTCCATACTTAGAAACAAATTCTATCCTTTGGGGTATAAGGAAAATGATTTAATTGAATGACAAAGTCTTAATTTAATAAAAGGACATTCAGTGCACGAATACGCAGATGAATTTTGTAAGATGGCTTTGATGTTAGATGTTCCATTAACTACACAAGAAACTCTTATGAAGTATATAGGAGGTTTTTCTGCTTATATTCGTAATACTATGTTTATGTTTGGACCTACTAATCTTGATGAGGTTTCTATTCAAGAAACGTATATTGAAGCAGGAAAAACTAGATTTGGTGTATCAGGGGAATCATCTTCAAACAAAGATGGCAAAGGCAAAGGGAATGGGAAGAAATAAAATTCAATGACAATGAAGGAAGAGAAGCTGAGTTGCAAGCATTGCAAGAAAGAATGGAACGATGATGAACATTGTTGGCAATTGCACCTAGAGAAGAGACCGAAGTGGTTCAAAGAGAGGAAAGGGAGGAAATTTTTTACAACAACAACACGACCAACAAACTTGGGCCAGATTCAAGCGACGAGTCTAAGATTACAATAGTTGGTTTGACAGATAAAATGGGTGATGGTTTTGATTCAAGAAGTAAATTGTTTCATATAAGGGTCATAATGAAACATACTAAGATCGATACATTGATAGATAATGGATCTCAATCTAACTTAATTTCAGAAGAAGTGGTTAAGAAATTGGGATTAAACACCAATATGCATCACAAACCCTATTCACTAAATTGGATAAGAAAAGATCACAAATATCCCATAACAAAGCAATGTATCACAAAGCTTGCAATTACATCTAAGTATGTGGATGAAGTAACATGTGATGTGGTGCCACTAGAAACATGTGGAATGGTCTTAGGTATTAATTATTTATATGATCGCAAAGCAATGTTTTACAATGAACAAAATCAATATCACTTGTTTAAGAAAGGCAATGAATATGTTGTACATTCTCATCACATAAAAGCAAATCAATCTCTTCTAACAATGGAACAATTAAAGAAGGCAACTTATGCAAGAAATACACCTATAATTGTGCCAAGAAAAGGAGTTCATCTTAAGAAAGAACATGAGATGGTTATAGGATGGGAGTTCAATTATACTTTGCTTCAAGATAAGTTAATGTCATGCAAGCACATCAAACATATGGGTTCAATTTCAATCATATTTATGATATTATCGCTGCTAATGTTTTCTACATGGATGGTAGTAAATTCAGTAAGATGTGAATGAGTTCAAATGGCTAACAATATGCTTTAAGTTGTCATGGTTATTATGCAATTGATTATGATGCGATAGGTGCACAAGATAGAGTTTAAAGACAAAGGAAAAGTGGGGAGGCCTATCCTGCACTTGATGACTAGTTAATATCCTTTTGGAGGACCAAACGGTCTTAGTGGGGAGGTGTGATCCAAATGGATCCAAGAAGGCCAAAATTTCAAAGTTCTTAGAATTGAAAGAAACCAACACCATTGTGTAGGGCTTGTTGAGCCGATTTCGAGCATATATTTGTTTTAAAAAATGGAGTCAGTATGCGAAAGTTATCACATTCTGAAATTTTTCCCAAAGGGGTAAAAAAGTCAAAGTCAAAGTCAAAAGGTCAAAGTCAACTGATGACATCAATAGTAAGACTAATGATGTCAGTAGTGACATGGTAGATGATGTCAACAATGACATGTGACAGGGTGACACATGGCAGTATAGATGTTGATGTGGTAGGGTTGCACGTGGAAGTACGACTGCTGACATGACACTGTACGAATTATGACGTGGCATTGTATGATCAATGATGTGGTAGATGATGCCAACATGTTGACGTGGAAACACTAGGAGATGACACATGTCAGGAATTTTTGGCATTTTTGGGTGCTGATGTGGCGATGACATGGACTATATGGATTGAGACGTGGTAGTCTGTACGATGACATGGCAACCCGTACAAATGACATGTGGCAGTTCATACAATGACATGGAAAATGGTTGTGCAGGGTGACGTGGCTTGATTCAATGGCGAGGTGACATGTGGCTCAATGAGGAGGCACCACGTTGCACCTTCTGGAAGGCCAAATTTTGCGGTTACCACCAAATCTGGCGGAGATCCTCCAAATCTGGTGGAATCTTTCTAAATATGGCTATCTTTTGCTAAGTTGGCTATCTGTCTCTAAATTTGGCAAAGTCTGGCTGATTTAGTTGGGAACAAAAATCGAGAAAATTTAGTTTTTTTGGCATGCAAATCGAGACTGTACGGATCTGACAGGGCACAATGTTGGGATTCGTGCCGAGGGGAGGTCCCGAAGGACTGTTCAGAAGCATGTCAAATTTATACTCAAAATTTGCAGAATTTTGAGGGGAGTTCGAATATGGCTTCTGGTTTTTTATCTGAGTAACCGAACATAAAAGTGCTTCCATATCCCAAGGTGTCGAGCCAAGCATAACCGACTTCATACTCAAAAGTCTCAGAATTTTCTGTTCCAACCAATGGTGATGTTTGTTTCTATCTAGAAGTTGCATATTTGAAAGGTGGTTTCAAGAGCTGTTATATAAGACTTTATTTTGTATTCTTAAAGTATTGAATATTAATAAGAAGCCTTCCCCACTGAGACAAAAGGGTCGGAGATGTAGGCAATCTTGTGCCGAATTCCGTTATCAAGCTTGGTGTTATGGTTTGTTGTTTTTACTTCTTATATGGATGCAACTTATTTCATTAATATTATTCTATTTGAATCCTAAATGGTAAAATAATTCATGCATAAAATTAACCATAGTCTTTAAAAGATCAATTTCGAATCAATACCCCAAAAAGGAGATCTCCCCAGTTGAGTCGCCAATTATGTTACAAGGAAAATCTCTCTATGGCCAGGGGAAAACCACAACAGACGGAACGACACCCAAAAATAAACTCTAATTTGAAGTATGCTATATAAATGAAATTCTAACAAGACAAGGCTAGAATCCTACCTCGTCCAGATGTTCGAAGAAGACCACCGTTGAGCACACGACCCAAAGGTTCATACTTGCAACTTGTCCTCAACAACCAAGATACACAAGAATGTGGTGATGATATATAATGTCAACATATAAATTAGCATAATCCATTAACATACATGAAAAATATGCCCATGGAAAGTAATTCAAATATTTTCAAGATCTCAATTAGACGAGAAAATAATATTTCTATTAAAGTAATCAATAGAAGTACATAGGTGACAAACTTCTATAATGACACAGATTGGAACTGAGAAACTAAGTCCCTCTAGCTTGGCCTCCACCACTTCAATCCTCCACAAAGGTAGGCTCACATGTAGGAGTCAATGAGGTTCTCCATCACAAAGTAGGAATATCTTGGGGGATGAACACAACAAGTTCAGACTTTCAAGGACAAAGGGATGCAGACTCAATATGAAGTGAAATTTCCCCTGTGTGTCTTTTATCTCAAATTTGAATTGTCAATCCTCCAAGGCTTGTATATGGCTCAATTTATATCCTATGAATAGAATTGAAGGGTCGATTTAGAGAGTTTACAGTATATGGAAGGTCAAGGATCATGGAGCACGTGACATGACATGGAAACCCGACGTATTTTTTAATTTTTGAGAACCAGACCCGATGTATGTGGATGTAGTGGAGAAACCTATGTATACGCTAGTTGTCTAACTGGTAGGGAACATATATGTACAAAAATGTGTATTTTTGGCTCTGGAGTGAATAAGAAGGGGGCTTCAAGTTTGCAGAGGGAAATGGAAGTCCATCCAATAAGGATGCATGAAGTGAGGAAAAATTTCCTGTAACACTTATACCATTGTGAAGACATGACAACTATTCAAATAGGCAAAGATATTGACTTTCAACATATGTCTCAATGTGAAAAATGTACCAGGTATGTAAAACCCCTGTTTCTACATGTCATATTATTTAATTGATACCATATGTTCCTCAATTTCATTTCCCAACCTTGGATGGAATTGGGACTAAGATTATCCCCATGTCCATGTGTATTTCTCCAAGCTTCAAAACATAAATTACAAGAGGTATTTATATTTCCTCTCTCTTCTTTACACTATCATTTTTGGGTTCCCAAGGTATATAATTTCATGTAAATATAGAGTTAGGATGAAAGGGATAGCTGATTGGTAGCTAGGAAAAAATTACACCTATGTCAAGGTATATGGCACTACAAGAGTGATCCAGGTGGATATTGGTGGCCACCCAACTATTCCAACTGGCTCCTCTTGTCCGTTTTTAGTTCAACACATTCTTTTGTACTTGTTTATAATTGTAGGTTCTACACTTCTGGGGCTGTCTAAATCCCTACACATCTTCCAGGTAGATACTGGTGGCCTCTCACCTAATCAAACTAGCCTATTTTGTATATTTTCATGTCAACACATCTTGATGTACTTCCAGGGCTGTTTGGGAGGCCTAAACAATGTTTTTTGGCTTGCCACAGTCAAAATGTAGACATAGTTAGATTTTGAAAGTGTAATGTGTATCTATCTGAAATACCTTTCCAATGAGCTATCATGCGTCTAAAACAGAGGTCGTATGAAAACATTACGACCCTGGGAAGTTGAGGTACCAACTTACCCATAGGGGCCCATATGACTTTTGGCGTTTCACCTCCTAGGGTTAGGTTTTTGGATGTATAGGATTTTGGCATTCATGAGTAATATCAAAAATGCCTCTAGAGCCTCATTATAATCATTCTGCCTAGACAGATGCACACAACAACCACATATCTTCTTAGAGATATCTACCACCATTCAAGAAAGTGTTTCAGTTCTGCAGTTTTACAGTTTCAACCTATTATATTGATTCAATAGAAGATATTGTTCACTAGATATTTGTGTTATTCTTCATATCTCCATGTTTATTGTATTCAGTCTGTTAATTAGTTCGTTCCGCTCCTAAATCCATATCATTCGTATCAGAGCAGTCTTCTCTTCATTATTTTTCTTCGTGCATGTCCCCGACAAGATCTGGGTACAAGAAGTTGGGACTTGAACTAATCGATCCGTTGCAAGATCGGCCGCACTGACCCTGAAAACAACCCATGTGGGATGAAAAGAAATATGATGGAGCAAGAGATCCTATTAAAATGTTTCTCGAGGAAGACCTCGCACGAAAAAGGAACAAAACGATGGAAAACTTTGCGTAGATAGTTCGACGACTGCCCACAGGAGAAGCATCTTCATCAAACGACCATGCAACCCCCTTCAAGGTACAAGTAAATTTTCATATTCCATTATTTGAAGGAATGATATATGCGAATGCTGTAGATAAATGGTTGAATATGCTTGAAGGATATTTTTTGGTCCACAATTTTTCCGATAGGGAAAAGATTACTTTTTCACTCCTCAAGGCCATCCCCCATGTTAAGGAATGGTGGGATACTTACTCTGAACAAAGGGCCGTAGAGGAATCTACAATATTTGTTCTACCCCCTACATGGGATTCCTTTCGGGACGCCATTAAAGAACAATACTACCATGTTGGAAGCTACAAGGACCAATACACTAGATGGACCACCCTGCATCAAGAAAGGGACCATAATGTACCAGACTTCACTAATATTTTCCATACCTTGTGCACCAAATTGGGTATCAAAGACTCTGAGCAAAATTTGGTGCTAAAATATCATGACTGTTTGCACATATACATTCAAATAGAAATCAAGTTTCTGGATATTGCCTCATTGGGCATGACTTATAGATACGCTGTCAAGATCGAGCAAAAATATAAGAAGAAGAGGTGAGAGTTTGGATATGCAAACTCCTCACAGCCAAAGTAGGGAAAATGTGGCCCCAACCCACACAGTAAGGGACCGAGTCGAGATGGCCACTCTCAGGAAAACCAGTTGAAGCCGCAACACAATAAGGGAAATGAGAAGACAAAGAAGGATATGGGATTTTATGATCCTAAATCAAATGCCTAAGGATTTTATGATAAGACAAATAAGGATATGGGAACGCCTCTTTCACTCACATATGTGGGTAAAGGGGGATTCAGTTCATTTCATTGTCCACAATGACAGTCAAAAGAACCTGATTTTAGCAGAGGTCGTCAAGAGTCTATACCTACCAAAGACATCGCACCCACAACCATACACCATCGACTAGATTCACTAGGGAAGAGATCTCCATGTCAACCAACAGTGTCGTCTGCCCTACAACATCAAGCATTTCAAAGACGAGGTAATGTGTGATATTTCTCCCCTTGAAGTTTGTGATGTTATTTTAGGAAAACCATATTTATGGAACTGTCATGTTGTGTATGAGTCTAGAACCTGTAGTGTTATTATTACTTTGGGTAGACAATTGTACAAGATACCAGAGGTAGCACTTCCTATTGATATTTCTTTAATATTTGCTAAGCAATGCAGTAAGGTCATTTCAAAGATCGAGAAGTTTGTCTTCTTTGTGATCTGTGCTCACAGTAAGAAGAAGGTCCCTGCCACATCCATTTCCTATACACATAGCCTCTCTTTGAAACAAAAGAAAATGGATGGGATCATGGAAGAATACATAGACATCTTCTCCTCACCCGCCGGGGTACCAATGCACTACCAAGTCAAGCATATAATTGATATGACCCTTGGTGCACCTCTACCTAATGGACCAGTCTATCGTCGCTCATTGATAGACACTGAATAAATCAGGTGTCAGATCCAAGAGATTCTTCAAAAGGGGCACATTAGACCCATATCCTCTGCTTGCGGAAGCCTGATTGTACTGGTGCAGAAGAAGGACTGGACTTGGTGACTCTACATCGATTGCAGAGCCTTAAACAAAATCACAGTCAGGAATTGGTACCCAATTTCTAGGATTGATGAACTTCTTTACCAACTCAAGGGGGAAACGTTTTTTAGCAAGATTGACCTAAAGTCTGGCTACCACTAGGTTCCCATTGAACCAAATCATGTATGGAAGAGATCCTTCAAATATAAAAATGTCTCTTTGAATGGATGGTCATGCTCTTTGGATTAACAAATGCGCCAACTAAATTCATGAGGTTGATGGACGATGTATTGAGACCCTTCACCAACTCTTTTGTGGTGGTATATTTGGATGAAATCCTCATCTTCAACAGAGATTTGGAGGAGAACATGTGGCATATTCAATAAGTTGTAAGTTTTAAACCCGTGAAGTAAAGCAATGCATACACATTCTTAAGAAAAACATAAATTAATCAATGGCTCATACACATAGTACACAAATATTTACGCTAGAAACCCTTAACCGAGAGAAAACCAACCTTCCTTGGTGCCGCACCTTTCAACTCTTCATTGTATTAATTTCACCATTAAACATACATTATATACAATGTTGTAGGTATTCAATAGCTATCTATCAAAACCCTAATCCCTTAATCCAAGATTAATTTAGAAAACCACTAAAAATATAAAAATCTGCTAAAATAGCAAAAATTGCCCAATTTTTTTTTTCGGGGCACTGGCCCGAACCCTGTCGGCTCCAGGCTACTTTCCAGAGCTGAACGTTGCACGTAACCTGGAGGGGTCAAACATGGCCCCCTTGGGACCCCCCCAAGAAAATTCCCCGCGCACACGACACAAAGAGCAAAGGAAGTTGGGATCGTTGGACGCAGTTGTCAAATCCGACGAGCCCACACACACACATGCAATTAATATAACACATACCCAACATTCTCCCAGTTGTTGTTCTCTTTGCATACATGGGGTCACATGATTACATAGTCAACAATCCAGAAAAAAAATGCCCATTGTTACTCTACACCAGGAGAACTTCTCTGTGCTAACAGACTTTGTCAATGAATCTGCAACATTCTTCAAAGTGTCAACCTTTTCCAACAACACATTCTTTTCTTCAACCATGTCTCTCACAAAGTGATAATGAACATCAATATGCTTTGTCTTCGAATGATAAGCATGGTTCTTTGCCAGGAATATTGCACTCTGATTGTCACACTCTAATCTCACTGTTTTTTGTACCAACCCAATACCTGAACACAATCTCTGTAACCATACTGCTTCCTTGATTGCATGAGTGGATTCCATGTATTAAAATTCTGTAGTTGAGAGTGCCATTACAACCTGTCTTTTTTTCATCCAACTGATTTCTCCTCCAAATAGGTTAAACACATACCCACTTGTGGATCTTCTGCGATCTAGATCTCCAGCCCAGTCTGCATCAACAAAACCATGTATGTCCACCACTCTGTCCAATCCTGGTCTTCCTTAGTAGCACAATCCATAATTGGTAGTGCCACATAAATACCTGAAGACCCTCTTTACTACTGTCCAACGCTCCTTCCCTGGTTTTGACATATACCTTCTCAAAACTCCCATTGTGTGTGCAATGTCCGGTATAGTACATCCCATTGCATACATCAAATTGTCAATTGCAATGACATACAAAACATGGGACATGTCCTCTTCTTCTTCCTGTGTCTTGGGACATTGATCTGCAAATAAATTTACACCTATAGGAATAGGAACCTTGACCGGTTTACTTCCATGAATATTAAACCTTTGAAATATCGTCTCAACATATTTTCTCTGATTCAACCAGAGTTTCCTATTTTCATGATCTCCTTTAATCTCCATTCCTAGAATGAAGTTAGCAACATCGAGATCCTTCATGTCAAATTTGGAGGATAGCTACGATTTTACCTCCTTGATAACATCCATGCTATTTCCTACCAACAACATGTCAGCAACATACAACACTGCATAAATGAAGTGATTACCAACCTTCTTGGAATATAGACAGTGATCAACCTTGCTTCTCACAAATCCCAATCCAAGGATGTATGTGTCAAAATTTTGGTACCACATCCTAGGTGATTGATTCAGACCATATAGTGACTTATTTAGCTTACATACAAGCTCTTTCTTTCCCTTCACTACAAATCCTTCTGTATGCTTCATGTAGATTTCTTCTTCCAGATCCCCATGTAGGAATGTTGTCTTCACATCCATCTGTTCCACTTCAAGATAAAAAACAACAACAATAGATAAAATAAATATGATAGAATTTAACTTGGCAACATGAGAAAAAATCTCACCAAAGTCAATTCCTCTAATTGGGAATAACCTTTTTCTACTAACCGAGTTTTGTATTTCTCCAATTTTCCTTCTGCATTAAATTTCTTCTTAAACAACTATTTTCTACCAACAAATTTTCTTCCAGCTGGAAAATCAACTATATCCCATGCCTCATTATTATCCAAGGAATCCATTTCTTCAACCATGGCCTTCTTCCAGAGTTTACTATCCTCTGAATTCACTGCTTCCCTGAAAATTATGGGATAATCATCAGTAATAGATAAAGCAAAATTAGAACGAAAATTAGGTGGAATATACCTTTGTGGTTGCCTTTTTTCCCTCATTGATCTCCTCAATACTGGGGTACGAGGTTCTTCTTTTTCTACTTCATCTTCTTCAGATGATTCATATTTTTCATCATCCAACTCAAACTCTATTTTCTTAGGTTCTTCTTTCCTTGGTAAGAATTCTTGTTTGGAAAAATATTTCACCTCTCTAAAAACAACATCCCGACTGTAAACGGTCTTCTTAGTTTCTGGGTTCCAGAGCTTATAACCTTTCACACCATTTTATAACCCATAAGATACACTTTTAAGCTTTATTATCCATCTTACTCTTATTTTCCTTTTGAACATGTACATAAGCATCACAACCAAACACTCTGCAATGTTCAAGAGAGGGTGTCTTACCAGTCCATACCTCGTGTGGAGTTTTATCATACAACACTGATGAGGGTGATCGATTGACCAAGTAACATGCTATAACCACTAACTATGCCCATAATTCATGTCCTAATTCAACACCACTAAGCATGCTCCTTTCTTTTTCCATCAATGTCCTGTTCATCCTTTCTGCAACTCCATTCTGCTGAGGTGTGTATGGAGTATTCTTCTGCCTTGCTATAACACACTTCTTACATAATTCTTTGAATTCATTCCCTCAGAATTCTCCACCATCATCTGTCCTTAATACCTTTATTTTCTTCTCTAGTCTGATTTTCTACCAGAGCCCTGGCCCTTAAACTCTTTAAAAATATCAAATACCTCAAATTTATTTATAAGAAAATAAATCCATGTGTTCCTTGAGAAATCATCTATGAATGAAACATAATACACAGATTTACCTAGTGATGGAATAGGAATAGGTCCAAACACATCACTGTGTATCAACTCTAAGATCCCCTTTTCTCTTGTAGCACCAGATGGGAATCTTACTCGATTTTGTTTACCATATATGAAATGTTCACATAAATCAAAATCTAGAGTTCAATTAGACATACCTTCAACCATACCTTTACCGTGTAGTGTTCGAAGGCCATTTTCTCCAATATGCCCCAGTATTTGATCCCACAACATGGTCTTCTTTCCAGGGACAACATTGGTCTTGTATTCTTTATTTCTTTGCTTAGGGGCAACATAATTGTTACACCCATTAGTATAAGTGCTTCCCAATAAGTTGTACAGATTTTCACATGGAACTCCCCTCATCAACACCATTTCCCCTCGTACAATCTTGCAATTGCCCTTCCCAATACAATATCCATTCCTGCATCATCCAACTTGCTTACATATATTATGCTCCTGGCTAGTTTTGGAATGTGAAAAACCCTAGGGAGATTTATGGTCCTTCCATATTTTAGCAACAACTTAACCCTTCCACATCCCATGATTTTGGATGTCGAGTCATATCCTAGGAATACATCACCACCATCATATTTTTCATATTCACAGAACCACTCCCTGTGAGGAGTCATATGATATGACACACTTGAGTCGATCAACCATACACCACAGTCTGCATGTGTACTTGTAGATGCTAGGTAAACATCACCTCCTTCTTCACTGTAGGTTTCCACCTTTGTTGAAGAGGTATTATTAGATCCATTTGTTTTATCGACCTTCTTAGACTTGCAATCTTTCTTATAATTCCCTTTTTTACCACACTTCCAACATTTCCTCAAATATTTTCCTAGAGAATTAGATCTACCTATGGATTTAGATCTCCCCCCCAAAGAATTACCAGGATTCTTGTCTTGGGTACAACCTCTTATAAGTAAAGCATATGTTCTCTGACTATCCATGATTTTTCGACTCATCTCTTCAGATAACAAGGATGCAACTACATCCTCATAATTCAATGTATATTGAGTGGTACTACCAATTGCTACAACCAAATTATCCCATGAGTCTGGAAAAGAACATAACAAAGTAATACACTTATCTTCTTCTACGATCGTAATATTAAAAGATACCAGTTGACTTACCAGAGTATTAAAGGCATTTATATGTTCTGTCACATAATCTCCATCTTCCATCCTAAGATGATACAACTTCTTTCGAAGAAACAACTTGTTTACCAGGGACTTTGATTGATACAAATTCCTTAACTTATCCCATATTTCCTTGGCTATAGATTCTCTCGAGACATTCAACAACACCGAATCTTCCAGGCAGAGTCGAATAATACTCCTTTATCTTCTATCCAACTTCTCTCAATCTTCCTTCAACATACCAGTAGGTGGTGTACTAGTAGTTTGTGTACTAGTAGGTTGTGTACTAGTAGATTGTGTTCCAGTAGACTGTGTACCAGTAGGCTGTGTACCAGGATCCACAACGATCCATTGCTATTTTTCTATAAGAAGGTCCTCCATCTTGATCTTCCATAGATCAAATTTTTTACCGTTGAACTTATCTATCTCGATTCTAGAAGAGATCGTCATTCCTCTTTCTACACTCTAATCACCACTGCAAAATCTCCCACTAAACCTAGATTTATCACAGACCCAAGATCAACTTGATCTATTAAGACTGAGCCAAATCCTCAGCAAAAAAGGCATCCCCCTAAAGCCAAAAATGAGCTCTGATACCACATGTAAGTTTTAAACCTGTGAAGTAAAGCAATGCATACATATTCTTAAGAAAAACATAAATTAATCAATGGCTCATACACATAGTACATAGAGATTTATGCTGGAATCCCTTAATTGAGAGAAAACCAACCTTCCTTGGTGCCACACCTTTCAACTCTTCATTGTATTAATTTCACCATTCACCATACAATATATATAATGTTGTATGTATTCCATAGATACCAAAACCCTAATCCCTTAATCTAGGATTAATTTAGAAAACCGCTAAAAATAACAAAATCCGCTAAAATAGAAAAAACCGCCCAATTTTTTTTATTTTGGGTGCTCCTTCGAACCTCGTCGACTTCAGGCTACTGCCCAGAGCCGAACGTTGCATGTAACTAGGGAGGGGAAAACCCGTCCTCCCCTGGGACCCCCACAAGAAAGCGCCCGACACACTCAACACAAAAAGTGAAGGAAGTTGGGATCGTCACACACAGTTGTCAAATATGATGCGCCCACACACCCTCATGAAAATAATATAACACATACCCAACATTGAGCACCCTGATACAACACAAGATATATGCAAACTTGGAAAAATGATCTTTTGGCATAAACATGGTCCAATACTTGGGCTACATTGTTGATGAACATGGGGTACATGTTGATCCAATTAAGATCCAAGTCATTTGTGACTGCCCAACCTTGACAACACTAACCGAGATTCAGAGTTTCTTGGGACTGGCCAACTTCTACCAATGGTTCGTGTTAGGATTCTCCAATATTTCATGAGTCCTCAGCTAGGTGACCAAGGGTGGTGACAGGGAAAATTCTGTGTGGGGGAAGGAACAACAACAATCATTCGATGATTTGAAGCATTTCTTTATGCTCAAATCCAATACTCTCCTTGCCTGATCTGCAACACTCATTCAAGATTGATACTAATGCATATGACTATGTTGTAGGCACAATTATCTCTCAGCACGGTCATTCGGTGGCATACCATAGTGAGACACTCTCAGATACTGTTTATAAATACCCCACCTATGACAAGGAAATGTATTCCATTGTACAAGCCTGTCGTCAATGGAAACATTACATTATGGGAAAGGAGATGATCATCCACACTGATCACAATCCTCTATAGTTCATACAGACATAGGGAAAATTTCACAACGACCACCATCAGAAGTGGTCCAACTACCTGCAGCAGTTCCATATCAAAATCAAGTATAAGACATGGATCTCAAATCATGTTGCTGACTGCCTCAGTCGAACTCCTATGGCTGTACTCACCACTGTGCTCCATTCCTATGGACATGATGCATATGAGTGGCCCCAAATTTATTATCAAGATCCAAACTTCGCCACCACCTATCATCTCTTGTGTATAGGCACAACTGTCACCAATTTTCACATTCAAGACAGACTGTTATTCCATATAGGCCATCTCTGTGTTCCTACAAGCGAGTGTGAAAAGATGATTTGGGAAGCCCACTACAGTTGGATGGCAGGACATTTTGGCGTGGAGAAAACTGTGTCTGTTCTTCAGAAACATTTTTATTGGCCAAAACTTCGACATGACGTCAACAACTATATTAGATATTTCACTTCCTTTTCCATTTCCAAGCCAACCATCAAGAATCAAAGGTTATACACCCCTCTTCCTACTCTCGAGAAGCCTTGGGAATCCATCTCAATGGATTACATGTCTGGCCTTCCATCCACCAAGAAAGGAAATGTCTGTGTATTTCTGGTCATTGATCTATTTTCGAAGATGGCCATCCACACAACTTGCAAGAAGAATATCACAGCGGTAGATACTGCCAAGATATTCTTCGAACAAGTGTGGGTCCATTTCGGGATACCACAGACCATCATCTCCGATCGGGACAACTGGTTCCTCAACACATTTTGGTCCAGTCTCTAGTCACTATTGGACACCAAGATCACTAAATCCACTGCTTTCCACCCCCAGACAGACGACCAAACAGAGGTCATCAATCAGAGGATTGTGCATATCCTATGCATGTACAACTCTAAGAATCCACGTACATGGGATGATAGTCTCTCCTATGTTCAACACGATTACAACAACGCTCTCCATAGCTCCATTGAACATAGACCCTTTCAGTTGGGGATGGGATTCCAACCCTTCTATCCCATTGATGTTGCACTACCTCTTTCCACCACACAGACAGACTCTTCCCACGCTCAATTTGATATCGACAAAGCCACCATATTTATTGAGTAGATTCAACACAAGCAACGTCATGATCAACACATGGTACCGCACCAGTTTCAGGTTGGAGACAAAGTCTGGTTACATTTGCAGAAGGAGCATCTCACAGGGCCCCATCGAAAGCTCCACCCAATTCACTATGGGCCTTACACTATCACCAAGGCTGTGGGTAGAAATGATTTTGAGCTCAACACTTCACCCTTCCTTGGCCTACACCCAATGTTCAATGTGGACCTCCTTCGACCATATTTTACACCATTATTGGACCCCTCAGAGATCATAGAACAACTGGCACCAACATAGCTCAAACCTGACTGCATGGCACAAGCATCCATTGATCAGATAGTGGACACACAGGTCAAGGGAAATTTCCATCAGAGGATCCAACTTTATCAGGTTTTCAAGGCAGGGTAGCTCCTACACCAAGGCAAGTGGCTCACCCAGGGCCAAATCCAACATAATTTTTTTCACCCGATGGGGGAACTCAATGCAATGGAGACCATTTCTTCCTAAAGGGGAGGATTGATCCAGGTGGATATTGGTGGTCGCCCACCTATTCCAACTGGCTCCTCTTGTGTGTTTTTAGTTCAACACTTTTTTTTGTACTTATTTATAATTATGGGTTTTACACTTTTGGGGATGTATGAATCCCTACACATCTTCTAGGTGGATACTGGTGGCTTCTCACCTAATCCAACTGGCCTATTTTTTTATGTTTCCATGTCATCACATTTTGCTGTACTTCTAGGGCCGTTTTGGAGGCCTAAATAATGTTTTTTTGACTCTCCACAATCAAACCGTAGACAAAGTTAGAGTTTGATAACGTAATGTGTAGTTCTCTAAAATAAATTTCCAACGGGCTATCACACGCCTGAAACGAAGGTCGTGTGAAAAATTTACGACCTCGAGAAGTTGAGGTACCAACTTACCCATAGGGTCCCACATGACTTTTGGCGTTTCACCTCCTAGGGTTAGGTTTTTGGATGTCTAGGGTTTTGGAATTCATGAGTAATATCAAAAAAGGCCTCTAGAGCCTCATTGTAATCATTCTCTTAGACAAATGTGCGTAGCATCCACATCTCTTTCAGAGATAACTACCACCATTTGAGCAAGTGATTCAGTTATGCCATTCTACAGTTTCAACCTATTTCATTTATTCAATAGAATATATTGTTTATTGGATATCTATTTTATTCTTCATATCTATGTGTTTATTGTATTCAGTCTGTTAATCAGTTCGTTCGACTCCTAAATCCAGATCAAAGAGCTCCTCACATTTTTCCATGCTTCATCTCATATAGCCTTTTAATGAGATAAATAGCCTATCAAACCATAAGAATAGGGGTTACTTCCTTTCTCATGAGCAATAGAAAAAACATTTGGCCTCCATTTCTTGTACACATAGGAAACTATAGTCTATCAAATGGACAACATGCTAGAAAATAAGTAGAGGCTCTGCAAGATTTATGTTTATGCCTAGGAAATGCAAAAGGACATGATCCACATGAACTTGCAGTGAGTCATGTTAGATCTATGGGTATTAATCATTCTAATATTCATGTGGTAGACTTTGAAGAAGAAAGGTTCAAAGGAGTTTTGTTCTATGAATAGGTATTACATAAATCTCTAGATGATACTGTAAGATGAGAAAGAACAAATGAAGAAGTTTTATCAAGACCAATTTCAAAGGTTCTTGCAAGAGGATCAAAATAAATTAATCACTAAAGAGGAAGAGAAGGTCAAGAAAGTTGCGAAATTAGAGCAAAAGAGGCTGAAAGATGATGTGGAGTATTAGAGGAAATAAGCTGAGGCAGAAGCTAAAAGGATAGTTAAAGAAGCTGGAGCACTGAAAAGAGAAAGCGAGAAAGCAATAATCAAAGAAGAGGCCAAAAGACAAGCTGAAGAAGCTGAGGCACAAAGAAGAGAAAATGAAAGAGAAGTAGTTGAGGCAAAAGCTAAGAGAAATGAAAATGAGCAATTGGAGCAACAAAAGAAAAAGGAATTAAGTGAAGCCCCATGCATCCCATCGACTCCTAATATGGGAATAATGAACATTTCAACCCATGGATAGACCCCCATTAATTCCATCCTAGGTAATACAACCTTTTATTCACAAATTATGATATTTGAAGGTGCTGTCATAACTGTTGGAGACTATTATTACGATGAAAGAACTAAGAGAATTGAAAAAGGTCGAACAAAAAGAAAGGGGAGAGTCTTCTAAACCCAGGGCATCTACAAGAAGAGTTTTTGAATGGAAATCCAAGCATGACCCACAAGATAATTCCATACAAGTAACTTCTTCTCTCCATGCATTTGCATGTTTGAATGCCTTGTCTATCCTTGAGGTTTCCACTGCTTTAAATGAAACAAAAACTAAAATAATAGAGCTGGAGACAGATTTGAAAACTAAAAAATATAGCATCTCTGTAGAATTCCTGAAAACTATTGAGAAGAAGGATAAAATGAATAAGGAAGAAATACAAATAACTGTGCAAGCTATAAGAGATGATCTCACTTCATAATTTTAAAAGGGCCATCGAGGTTGCTAATAATATCAAGACATAAGAACTCAACAGAGTGTTGCAGAACCAACAAGATGAAATGAATTTTGAATTTAATCAGAAAGAATAGTTGGAACTAGACACCGATTTGGAAGACTTGGAATCTACAAAGGTAAAGCTTTGTGAATAAATTGAACATATCAAGAGGGAACATGCAAAGGATATATCTCTTTTTCAAACTGATATAGATGAAACCAAACAGTTTGTTGAACATCAAAGCTATCCGATCAAGGTATTGGAGCAATACAATGAAAATCTTAAAGAAGTTTTGAAAGAAAGAGGGGAAAAGACTCTATATTTAGAAGTCATCAAAGTAGAGAAAACATAACTCAATGAAAATATTAGATCTGAGCAGAAAGAATGTTTATGCCTTCTAAATGATACACAAACCAATCAGGATGACCAATTGAAACTTGAATATCAAATAGCTAAAATCAGGGATCAATACCAAAAGGAAAATGATGCCTTCGACATGATCATCGATTGGAAAGGAGTATACAAAAATCCCCTAGCTACATTGCCATGTTATTCTAGAAAAGAAAGGATAAAATACCAAGTATTCTTTGATACTTGAAAGCCCCTATTATAAGATATCCAAGCCATCCAAAATACAATATCTAAGGGATGCAAACAACTATGGAATATTTTGGATGATCTCCTTGAAGAATTCATGATGTAGCTAATGCCCCCCATTGATGAAGCAACACCTAAAAAAATCATGATGGCTCAAGTGGAGGATCACATGGAAATTAGCAGTTTAAAATTGAACATTTGACTAAAGTAAATAAATAATTTCTGGAAGAGTATCTGTTGAAACCTAGCAACCTCATCACTATGACCCATGATTTCATTAAATACAAAACACACAAACTAAAGAAAGATGTTTCCACCAAGGTTTATGACGAAGAATTTGATATTGAAAAGATGTAGTCAGAGATATTAAAGCAGATAATGGACAATTATTCACTCTGGAAGGAAACCCTGGGACCAAATGCAGATGCAGAAGAACCCACGATGATCACAATTTTCATAACTGCTCCATTTGTCTCATATTTTCTGTTCATAATCCTAATGAGGATAGGAATGCGAAGAGTCACTTTTTGTAAGCTACTTTTACTTATGATGGAATCTCGAGAATGTAAACAATCATCGAATAATTATAATTGACATGACTGTAAATGAGAAAGGGATTTTGGAGTCGGGATTCTATTAGAAAAATACTACTACTGTATGTGAATTTGAACTAGAGACATTTTGAATATTTTGGTGCAAATGTGTATGAACGAGACTATTTTGTTTATCCATATTTATTTATGTGAATGTGTGGATTTTAGTTATATGAACTATTTCTAGACTAATTTCTATATGTCCAATGTTTCCATTATTTTCATACTAAGTGCAATGATCATATAATAAGTTGGTGAATCAATTATTTGTATTTGACTTATTGTATTGTTAAGTTTATTT
>ML828819.1:113428-129615 GCA_009831015.1 Picea engelmannii
AATCAATGGCTCATACACATAATACACAGAGATCTTTACCGGAAACCCTCAACCGGGAAAACCTTTCTTTTTCATTATATCGAATTTCACCATTCGCCATACAATATATACAATGTTTTTAGGTATTCCGTAGATACCAAAACGCTAATCCCTTAATTCGGGATTAATTTACAAATCAGCTAAAAATAGAAAAATCCGCTAAAAATAGCAAAAACCACCCAAATTTTTTTTTTCGGGGCGTTGCCCCGAACCCCTCGGCCCAGGGCTACGCCCAGTGCCGAATGCTACGCATACTCGGGGCACTGCCCCTAACCCCGTCGGCCCCGGGCTACCGCCCGGTGCCGAACGCTCCGCGTAACCAAGGGGGGGCATACCTGCCCCACCTTGGGACCCCCCTAGGAAAGTGCCCGATGCACACGACAGAGCCCTAGATGAAGGGATCGTCAGACGCAGTCGTCGTATCTGACGTACCCACACACACACACATGCAAAGAATATAACACATACCCAACATAATCCTGTAATAAAATCCATAGAGATATCCCTCCAAATAGTAGGTGGAATTAGAAGTGGTTGTAGTGTGCCTAGAGATTTGACCGTTTCGCCCTTGTTGCGTTGACACACATCACATTCAACAAAAAAATTACGAATGTCTTGTTTCATGCCATCCCAGAAAAAAGAGCGTTTGACCCTGTCATAGGTTTTGGTAAACCCAAAGTGCCTAGCTCTAGGTGTAGCATGAAGCTCAGAAACTACCGTGGATTTAAGTTTTGATTGTTTACTTAAATACAAATGACCTTTGTATCAAAGATCATCATGGAGCCAAGAGTACTCTGGGGAAGCTGGAGCATTGGAATGCAATTGCTGGATCAACTGTGAACTTTTGGGATCTTGTAGCCATTCCTGGCGAACGACTTGGAGCCAATCTGGTACAATGAAGGAAAGAGAAAAAAGGGATCCTTCATCTTCATATTTTCAAGAAAGTGCATCTGCAACCACATTTTCTTTTCCTTTCTTGTAAATGATCTCATAATCATATCCAAAGAGCTTGGTCACCCACTTTTGTTTCTCCAAGGAGGAAATTCGTTGTTTTAGAAAATACTCAAGGCTTTGATGGTCTGTCTTAATTTGGAAGCATTTCCCCAATAGATAAGGGCACCACAGATCAATGACATGCAGAATAGACATCATTTCCTTTTCATAGATTGATTTTCCCAGATTTCTTTCAGACAATTGCTTGCTGGTAAAGGCCAAAGGCCGACCCTCTTGCATAAGGACAACACCAATTCCTTTCCCTGAAGCATCACATTCCAAGACAAAGGTCTTGGTGAAATCAGGAAGGGCCAGGATTGGAGTGGTGCACATGGCCATCTTCAAGGTTTGAAAATATTGAGAAGCTGCTGGAGTTCAAGTGAAAGAGTTTGTTTTTAGGAGTGAAGTGAGAGGTGCTGCAATCTTTCCATAATTCTTAACAAACTTGCGATAATAACTTGTTAAGTCCAGAAATCCACTCATTCTTTTGAGAGTCTTTGGGTGAGGCTAGTCTTGCATAGATTCAATATTTTTAGGATCCATCCTGATGCCGTCCTTGCCAACCAGATGGCCCAAGTACTCGACTTTTGAGGCACCAAAAGAACATTTAGATTGTTTCAGGAAAAGTTGGTGCTGAGAGAGTAGATGGAGAACTTGACCCACATGGGCAAGATGGTATATTCAGGTTTTTCTATAGATGAGGATATCATCAAAGAAAAATAAGACAAAATGACGGAGAAAAGGACAGAAGACATGATTCATGAGGCTTTAGAAGGTGGAGGGGGAATTACACAAGCCAAAGGGCATGACCAAAAATTCATAGTGGCCCTCATGAGTTCTAAAGGCAGTCTTGGGAATGTCTGCCTCTTTCATATGTATCTGGTGGTAGCCAGAATGAAGATCAAGTTTAGTAAAGAACTGGGTGCCACTCAATTCATCCAAGAGGTCATCAATGTCAGGAATGATAAATTTGTCTTTAATGATAAGTTTGTTGAGGGAATTGAAGTCAGGACAAATTCGCCAAGAACCTTATTTCTTCAGGACCATCACCACATGAGAAGAATAGGGGCTTGTACTAGGGTGGATAACGTCTGTGTTAAGGAGTTCCTGGACCATTTTCTTAATTTCATTTTTTTGGGAAAAGGGGTGACGATACAGATGAATATTGGGAGGAAGGCTTCCTGGTACAAGGGGAATGGAATGATCATGAACACCATGGGAAGGAGGGAGTCCCTAGGGAGTGGAAAATACCGCTTGATGTTTAGAAAGGATGGATTGGAGGTCTTGCGGCACCAAGGGTGTCTTTGTTGCTTTTATGGCATGGAGTTGGGTAATAACACTAGAATGACCTCTTTTGAGTAGATTTTCCATGCAATGGGAACTAATGATCTCAAGTGAAATGACGGTGATGCCTTGGAAATTATATTGTTGGCCCTCCTTGTCGAATTGCATGGTCAATTCCTTAAAATCCATGAGAATGGGACCCAAAGTCCTTAGCCAGTCTGCACCCAACACAATGTCACAACCTCCCATGTCGATAGAAAACATATGAGATTTCAGGTGGTAGTCACCAATTTGGAGACACATTTTCACAATGCTCTCCACATTTCATGGAGCCACCATTGGCAATCATGATTTGCAAATTATTGACTGCATGGATGTAGCAATGAGTTTCTTGGGAAATGCAATGATGAATAAAATTATGGGTGCTTCCACTATCAACTAGAATGACGACCTTCCTATGATTGATGTAACCTATTAGTTTGAGGGTTTGGGGAGCAGAGAAGCCAGTGAGAGCATTGAGGGTAATGACTGGTTCTACTTCGGGAGGGTCTAAGGGAGGGGTTATGTCAGTGGTTTCAGGTGACTCAGACATAAGGGGGGATTCAACATCTTCTTCCAAAATATCCTCCGAGATGGCCATAAAAATATTTTGTTCCTTGCACTTGTGGCCCGGGAAGTATTTGTCATCACAATTATAACAAAGGCCTTTGAGTTGGCATTCAACCATTTCATCCCTGGTCAAATTTTGGATCTTTAATGGAGCAAAGGGAGTAGTGGGATTTACTGGTTTAGTTGGAGGTATAAAGGAGGGTTTTCGGTTTTGAGAAGATACAACTTGCTGTGCTTCTTTATCTCTTTTAGTAGCCTCCGACCAACATTGAGGTTGATCCATGAGGACATGAGCCCGAATATCATCCTTGAGGCCATTGATAAAAAACTCTCGGAAAAAGGCACCACACATTCCCTCTGTCCGAAAATCAAGGCGCTCAAAAGTAGCTATAAAGTCTTCCACTGTTCCTAATTGTTTCAACTTTGTCAAACGACCCAAATGGTTGGTGTTAGTGTCAAAGCGTTCATAAATCTCTGCCACAAATTGTGTCCAAGCAATATACCCTTGACAAGAAGTTTTTCTCCATTTCCACCATTGCCAATGTTCTTGATCTAGATGGAGACCACCATACCAAAGTTTGGCCAAGTCATATGTAGCCGTATAAAGAGAAATAATCTTCCAATTGGGTTACCCAACCAGTGGGATCCGAGCCATCAAATTTGGTCACATCCACCCGTGGAAGGTGTAGGTCACATTGAAAGTGATGGTGCTAAAAGTTAGAGGAATGTTCAACTTTAGTATCTAAAGGTGGGTCAGATAAAGGGTTATCTGTAGGGATATGCATCTTGGTGTAGAGCATCGAAACGATAGATTCAAGTTGGGTAGTCAGGTCTTGTTTTATTTCCTCCATTGAGGACTGCATGGTTGTATTGATGGCGACAACATTGGCACTGAGTTGTTTCACTTCTTGTTAGGTCTCGGTGAAATTAGATTGCAAGGTATTGAAGTGATCTTCTAGGTCTTGGCTGCGGGTATGGGCCATGATGACGAGGGAAACAAAATGGGGTGGGTGGGGTCAAAATTTTTACTGAAAAATGATATGTATGAATGTGATCAGGGCGAAGAGATGAATCCACTGGGATGGGTCTCAAATGATGGTGCAAAAATTTCCAGACTTGTTTTTTTTTTTTTTACACCTGCGGAGTTATACTCTAGTCTGAAGAATACTGCAGTGATGAAATTCCCAAATGCTTAACCAAGAATAAATGCGTAGTGATTTGGCAACCTGAACACAGTTGCGTGGCAATAGATCTTGTCTGTTTTAATTTGTTTATGTTTCTGTCCCCAAGTTTTAGGTATTCAAAAGTTCTATAGAAAAGGGTTTTCCCTGTGCTATAGCTCTCTGATATACGTGCGGGGTCCAACAATAGTACTCGACCCAATATCTCAGGGAACTAACTAAGGAGGATAGACCATACCCTTAGTCGTACTACTCGACTACCCAGGTACTAGAGAGTATATTCCCTAGTGCTGTTCTCGGTGGCACTATAACAGTCAGGCGGTCGATCAGTTTATCTAAAGATGGCTTCAGGTAATCTAGGTCGATTCCTACACATGTGCTGTCTGATGCGCTACCACTCGAAGGGGTACCAACAGGGGTTACAAGGGTGGCCAAAAGATGTGCGCTTAAGTACCACTTGTATTTCTTGCATGTATGAATCCCTCAACCGCGGGTTCATGAACGTAACGACATATCTTTGAGGCTTAAAGACACTGGAATACATCTCTACGCTGAAAAAAAATTTAACCCACAATTTCTACCCAGGAAAGTGCTCTGATACCACTTGTAATATACTAGATATAAAAAGTATGTAAAACATAAATAAAATGCTAGAAATGGAAAAATGACAACAATATAACTAGAACAATCACCACAATAACACTGAAATGATATAAGAATAACAACATAAATAACACTTTGATTTTGAGAGCAATGTTCACGAGCCTCTTCGAGGGGGAAGCCTCTAGTCGAGCAGAGCTCTATTACAATAATATCCAAGCTAGGGTTCTCATACCATCGACTCCTATTTATACTAAATATGTCTATCAGAAGAAACATCGAGAGGAAGATCCTTCTAGAAACTGAAGCTTCTATTAGGTCTTCTTACATTCAACTTATTCTATTTTATTGAAAGGCCTTATTAATATTGGCCTTTATTACATCTGAATATATTGTTCTACCTATGTGCGGGTTAGGACCCTAACAATTTAGATCGACAACCAGACCAATATTCTCATCAGAAATGTTATCTTAAACGAGAGTGGGTCTAATTGGGACCTGCCATTGGGAGTTCTCCCTTAACTTCTTGAACAGGTATTTCAGGCCCGTCAACACTACCGTTATCATAAATCTTGACTAATATATTTTGGAATTAGAATCTAGTAATGTGGTGACTCCATCATCTACTATCTAGTACGTAATTTCCCTAATCATTAGTTTGTTAGGTACATATCTAGGTAGAAGGCATGGTGCATCAATATTGCCATAAATCCTAATATAGGTGTAATGTCTCCCAATGTACAAATCACCAATATCTTTTAGGGCTTACATAACCTATGTAGATATCCTCAATGGGTTTTGTTTATATATCATTGCATATAGGGGAACCAAAAAGTGATTACAAATATCATAGAAATGTCTTTTATTACTGTCTTTCCACAATTGAGAGAAGTAAACATGAATTGAAGATAGGGTAGGATTCCAATACCAACCTATTCCAGGAAAGTGATTCACAACACACACAATATCTAATGAATAGGCAGACATGTAAAAACCAAGTGGTTTAAGTCTTGGTGCTCTCCTTGTTGCCTCGAAAATGTCGATGGACAATATTTGAGCCTAGTTGAAGATGTGCCCTTTATCTACCAAATAATGCACCATCATGGTCCATTATAGACTAAAATGGGTGCACTTCTCTTCTCCATACAACCTACAAATCATGGATAGAAGTAACCTATAGGGTTCTTTCATATGGTGGTAAAGAAATAGTTCGCTACCTTGCAGAGGGAATGGTACACCTTCCTCCTATTTAATTTCTTTGTGACGAAGAAATTCAATTGGGAATTTTTGTAAGCACAACATACCAGTGATAAAATAATCCTTGAAAAATTCATTAGACATACCCTCTATTTTCTACACTTAGTTGCAACCATGTGAGAATTGAAATGTCCCTCAAGATCATAACATCATATATCATCAATTTCCTTCAACTTGAATTCTTGAAGACCTCATGCAATTTGAGACAAATGAATCATGTTTATTTTATTAACACCTACACAATTAAAGGGAGTAGAAATGAACCATTTATTTTTTCTTCCATTGAAAAAGATTGACCACTTAAGGTATTTTAAACAAAACTATGCAAGGAAGAACTTATGAAAAACAAACCTCAATAAAAAGTAGGGATTTCCCTCAAATCCAAACAGTCGAATATATGTGAAATGGTCTTCATAGAAATATTCTACCTTCCCCATAAGGAGGGTTCAAGCTTATAAATTTATCCTTTGATGTTCTCGCCAACAACCATCTGTTATAAATTCATGATCACATCGCAATAAAATAAACAAATGCGTAAATAAAACACAAAAGATACACAATACACTAGAGACATAGATATATGTGGGTCACCCAGTGTGGGCTACGTCCATACAATATATATAATGTTATACATATTTTGTAGCTACCAAAACCCTAATCCCTTAATCCAGGATTAATTTAGAAAACCGCTAAAAATAACAAAATCCGCTAAAATAGAAAAAATTGCCCAAAAACAAATTTCGGGGCACTGCTTCGAACCTTGTCGACTCCGGGCTACCGCCCAAAGCCAAACGTTGCTCGTAACNGGGGGGGGGGGGGGGGGGGGGGGGGGGGGACTTGTCCTCCCCTGAGACCCCCCCAAGAAAGCGCCCGACGCACACGACACAAAAAGTGAAGGAAGTTTGGATCGTCAAACGCAGTTGTCGAATCCGACGTGCCAACACACCCTTATGCAAAGAATATAACACATACCCAACATTCAACACCCTACGACAACAAAAGATATATGCCAACTTGGATAAATGATCTTTTGGCATAAACATGGTCCAATACTTGGGCTACATTGTTGATGAGCATGGGGTACATGTTGACCCAGCTAAGATCCAAGTCATTCGTGACTGCCCAGCCCTGACCACACTAACTGAGCTTCAGAGCTTCTTGGGACTGACCAATTTCTACCAATGGTTCAAGTTAGGATTCTCCAATATTGCATGAGTCCTTATTTAGGCGACCAAGGGTGGTGGTAGAGAAAATTTTGTGCAGGGGAAGGAACAACAACAATCATTCGATGATCTGAATCATCACTTATTCTCAACTCCAGTACTCTCCTTGCCTGATTTGCAACAATCGTTCAAGATTGAGAATGATGCATTTGACTATGCTGTAGGCACAATTATCTCTCAGCATGGTCATCCGGTGGCATACCATAGTGAGACATTCTCAGATACTGTCCAGAAATACCCCACCTATGAAAAGGAAATGTATTCCATTGTACAAGCTTGTTGTAAATGGAAACATTACATTCTGGGAAAGGAGATGATCATCTACACTGATCAAAATCCTCTGCATTTCATATAGACACAGGGGAAATTGCAGAACGACCACAATCAGAAGTGGTCCACCTACCTGCAACAGTTCCATATCAAAATCAAGTATAAGAGAGGGATCTCAAATCATGTCGCTAACTGCCCCAATCGACCTCCTGTGGCTGCACTCACCACTGTGCTCCATTCCCGTGGACATGATGCATATGAGTGGCTCAAAATTTGTTATCAAGATCCAGACTTCTCCACCACCTATCATCTCTTGTGTACAGGCAGAACTGTCACTGATTTTCACATTCAAGACAAATTGTTATGCCATATAGGCCATCTCTATGTTCCTACAAGTGAGTGTGCAAAGATGATTTGGGAAGTCCACTACAGTTGGATGGCAAGACATTTTAGCATGGAGAAAACTATGTCTGTTCTTCAGAAACATTTTTATTGGCCAAAACTTCGACATGACGTCAACAAGTATATTATATCTTGCACTTCCTTTGCCATTGCCAAGCCAACCATCAAGAATCAAGGCTTATACACCCCTCTTCCTACTCTCGAGAAGCCTTGGGAATCCATATCAATGGATTACATGTCTGGCCTTCCATCCACCAAGAAAGGATATGACTGCGTATTTGTGGTCATTGATCAGTTTTCGAAGATGGCCATCCACACAACTTGCAAGAAGAATATAAAATTGGTAGATATTGCCAAGCTCTGCTTCGAACAAGTGTGGTTTCATTTCGGGATACCATAGACCATCATTTCCGATAAGGAAAATTGGTTCCACAACACATTTTGTTCTAGTCTCTAATCACTATTGGACACAAAGCTCACTAAATCCACTACTTTTCGACCCCAAACAGACGACCAAACATAGGTCGTCAATCAGATGATTGTGCATATCCTGCGCATGTACAACTCTAAGCATCCATGTACATGGGATGATATTCTCCCCTATGTTCAACACAATTAAAACAAGGCTCTCCATAGCTCCACCGACCATAGCCCCTTTCAGTTGGGGCTGGGATTCCAACCCTTCGGTCCCATTGATGTTTCACTACCTCTTTCCACCACACAAACAAACTCTTCCCATGCTCAGTCTGAGACCGACAAAGCCACCATATTCATTGAGCATATTCAACACAAGCAACGCCATGATCAACACATGGTACTGCACCAGTTTCAGGTTGGAGACAAAGTTTGGTTACATTTGTAGAAGGATCATCCAAACCCTATTCTCTTTCCACTTTCTTTCTTCAGCATACCACTTATATGCCATAGATGAATCAAATTATTTATCTCCCTATGTCAAAGTGTTGATAGTGTCTCCATAATATGGCTTGAGTTTCTTCTCCAGTTCCATCTTGGCTTTGTATCATTTTCCCCATGAATGACATTGGATAGTGTACTAACAATGGGCGACTATATTCTTGATAGTTTGTAATTATACTCGAAATACCATCATCGCAATTCTAATTGTAATATTTCCTAAGTGGTGCCAAATTGAATGCAAAATCCAATAATTCATGAAATTCATTATAATATGAATGAGGATTAAATCCATGGGCAGTTGGGAAGTGACAACAAGCTCATGTGAAAATAAAATGGAGACATAGAGGGGAGAAGAGTGCAGAAGTTGGGAGGGGGGACAACATAATATAATGATGGGATGGAAGCAAATCAGAATGGAAAGATGGTGTAAATATGTATATAAGAACCCCACACCCCACTCCCACTAAGGGACGTGGAAATCCAGAAAGGAGACCCAGACTTAGCTAAATCGGTGACCCTACTTACAATACTTTATTTTCTTGGGGGAATAGTGCAAGTTGTGGATGAGTGGAAAAGAAAATGAACACGTATATCAAACATTGAAAGGTGATTATCTTAATCATTGGTGGAAATAACCACAATTTCATCCATCATAAATTAGTCGAAGAAACACATTGTTATTTTCTTGCAATGCAAAATTTTCAAATTATGATAGCCGATGGAAGTACTATAAAATGTGATGGTAAGTGTGATAATGTGAAACTACAAATGTGATCCTAATTTGTGGCTATTTTTGGATAATATCACAAGGTCTTTGAAATGAGCCATGTCTTACCCTCTAGTGCAGCGAGCATGATCAGGACATCCCATTAGTTCTAGTCGACCAATTATCCAATGTGTGCCTTTATAGACATTCTTTACTCAAACAAATGAAATTGAAAAGATAGTTCAAGAATTGTTATAGGAAAGAGTAATCATCCTAGTACTATCCCTTACTCCTCCCCAATTGTCATGGTTTTGAAGGAAGAAGGAAATTGGAGCATATGTATAGACTTTCAAACTCTCAACAAGTTGACAATCACAGATAAATTCCAATTAGAATCATTAATGACTTTATCTTCACTAAACTTTATCTCTATTCTAGTTATCTCCAAATTTAGATGAAGGCAATAGAAATTCCCAAGATTTCGTTTCGCACACATAGAATACATTATGACTTTTTGATGGTGCCTTTTAATATTTGCAATGCTCCATCCACCTTTCAAAGCTTCATGAACAATATTTTTCATCCCTTTATGCAGCTTTGAACTCGTCTTCTATGATGATATTTTGATTTACAACAAAACGTGGGAGGCACATATGACACATGTTGATCAAGCATTATAATTACTTTGGGATAATTGCATGTTTCTCAAACATTCCAAATGTTCTTTTGATGCTTCTGAAGTGGAATATTTAGGTCACATTGTCAGTAGGGAAGGGGTGTGAGTTGACCCTAAGAAAATTCAGGAATGAAATACTTACTGCACTCGAAGAAATTGAAAATATTGCATGGTTTCCTTGGTCTTCTTGGATACTACAAGAAATTTATGCAAAGATATGGTATAATTGTTGCCCCATTAAAAACCTTTCTAATAAAGAATGATTTTATATGGAATGATGAAACCAAGAAAGTATTTCAGGCCTTAAAGGAAGCTATTTGCACTAATCCAATATTATTCATGTTGGATTTCACTAATACTTTTATTCTGGGATGTGATGCCTTAGGAAATGTTATTGGGGTAGTGTCGATGCAACATGGGTTCCTATTGGCATTCCCTAGTAAAAAAGTGTATGATATAAACTTGGGTTAGTTAGTCATGAGAAAAAAATGATTTATATCCTCCACACAATGAATACATGGTGTCCTTGCCTACTTGGGAGGCATTTTCAAATCAAGGAAAGCCATTGTAGATTGAATTACTTTTTGGAACAATGTTTTTATTCACTAGAGAAGAAAAAGTGGGTCACCAAAATCTTAGGCTATGATTATGAGATCATATAAAATAGAGAAGGAGAGGTGGTGGATCCCTTGTCTTGGAAATAGTAGGATTAAGGGTCACTATTTTCCTTATTCTTATCAATTCCAAATTAGATTGTAGAGGTACACTAGGAATGTCCGTCTTATGCCAAGTTTATTCAACTAATCAAACAACTATAGGAGGATCCAAAATGACTATAGGATATATTTGAAAGAATGACACCTTCATGTATTAAGGGTGTATCAATTTGGTGCAAAACTCTACTTTAAAATTATAGGTATTAGTGGAATTGCATTCTTCTCCAACAATAGGTCACTCTAGTTTTCAAAAAATATATGAACAAGTTAAACACTCATTTGTTTGGGATACCATGACCAACATACCTACATTTCTATTTTAATGTGACACATGTCAAAGGAACAAGGGTGAAACAATGAAGACCCCTATGGTATTTCAACCTTCGTTGATCCACATAGCAATATGGGATGATATTTACATGGATTTTATCATTATAATTCCTAAATAAGGAAACAATTCTATCATCATTGCAATTGTTGACCACCTTTCCAAATATTCCCACTTGTGTGCCTTAAGACACTTATTTAATTATCCATGGCTGCATAAGTATTCACAAAACACATTTTTAAAATACTATTCATGAAAAATTCCATTGTGATGGATCATGATCCTACCTTCCCTACCAAATTATGGTAGAATTTGTTTAAACGACAAGGAACCTTATTGAAAATGAGCCCAACTTAGCACCCCCAAGTATATGGTCAGACAAAGGTGGTCAAAAATCACCTAAAGACTAATTTTAGATGTTTTGTATTGGATCAATAGGGCTAGTAAGTTCAATTACTACCCCTCACAGAACAATTATACAATAGAACATATCATGCTGCTACCAAATGCCACCCTATGAGGTTACCTATGGACATAACCCCCCATTTATAGCCTCATACTTACCAAAAACATCTAATGTTCAAGAAGTGAATATCAATATTAACATCAAAGATAAAAGTATTTGTACACTTAAGGACAATTTGGTCTTGGATCAAAATATAATGAAGTAACAGGAAAATAAACACCACTCAAAGTGCTAATTTAAATAAGGGGATTAGGAGTTTCTTCATCTTTGAACCTATAAGCAAACATCTCTTAAGGAAAATAGCCACAAAAATATATCTTCCAAGTTTTATGGCCCCTATTAGAACCTCTAGTGCATTGGAAATGTTTCTTATTGATTGGGTCTCCCAACCAATCCAATATCTACTTAGTATTTCATGTGTCCTATTTGAAGAAAGTTGTAGGTCCAAATAAATGTGTTCAGACCATCCCTCTCAATAATGATTAAGAGGGTTCCATTTGGTTATATCTAGAGCTAGAAATAAGCAAAAGAGAGTGTCCACTATGTTATAAAATTATGCAATAAGTTTTTCTATAGTGTAAAAATATGTAGCCCAAAGATGCCACACTGGAAGCAACAATGATTTTACAAAAGTTTCCACACCTTCAACCTTGAGGAAAAATACACTTTTGAAGGAAAAGGGCATGTTAGGGTCCTACCCTATCCTCCCTACCTATGGATAATTAGAAGTCAACTAATTAATGAATGTGGCCATATTATTTAAACAAGTCCTACTAAGTAGTCAATTTGACGTCAAAGATAACATTATTTGTACACTTAAGGACAATTTGGTCTTGGCTCAAAATATAATGAAGTAACATGAAAATAAACACCACTCAAAGTGTTAATTTAAATAAGGGGATTATGAGTTTCTTCATCTTTGAACCTATAAGCAAACATCTCTCAAGGAAAATAGCCACCAAAATCTATCTTCCAAGTTTTATGGCCCCTATTAGAACCTCCAGTGCATTGGACATGTTTCTTATTGATTGGGTCTCCCAACCAATACAATATCCACTTAGTATTTCATGTGTCCTATTTGAAGAAAGTTGTAGGTTCAAATCAATGTGTTAAGACCATCCCTCTCAATAATGATAAAGAGGGTTCCATTTGGTTATATCTAGAGCTAGAACTAAGCAAACCAGAGTGTCCACTATGTTATAAAATTATGCAAGAAGTGTTTCTATAGTGGAAAAATATGTAGCCCAAAGATGCCACACCTGAAGCAACAATGATTTTACAGAAATTTCCACACCTTCAACCTTGAGGCCAAAGATACTTTTGAAGGGAAAGGGCATGTTAGGGTCCTACCCTATCCTCCCTACTTATGGATAATTAGAAGTCAACTAATTAATGAATGGGGCCATATTATTTAAATACGTCCTACTAAGTAGTCAATGTGTGGTTAATTAATGTTAAAGAGTCATCCTTATATAATAAGGCCTGCTAGGTAGTTGGTACTCATTAATGTTGGGGGAACTAACAATTAGGGTTTGGGTAGTGAGAAACTATTTATAGGGGAATGTCGTTATATTTTAATGGATGTCAAGGATTATTATTGTAATGTAGCTCTTCTCAATTTGAGGTTTCCCCCTTGATGTGGCAAGTGAACATTGCTCATATTTTGGCATATCAATGGTGGGTTCTATTTCAACAAGTGTTATATTCTAGTTTGTTGCTTTTTTTTATTTCTTATTGTTTTCATTTCTTCATATATTTCTCTTAAATTCTATGTATACACTATTTAAGTACACTACAGTCTAAGTTTATTGTCTTGGGTTTTTCTTCTGCACATGGAGGTTGGACTAATGAAGCTACTTCTAGATTATCAAAAACAAGGGGAGGGGATAACTACAATGTTTCTACAACTAGGGATGAATATTGTAAGAGCTCCTATGAAGGGAGGTCTCATTTGGGCTTCCTTGCTCTCTTCTTGCTTAGAGAAGCTTTATGGAATTCATTAGGTGTTTAAATATTTTAACATAGTTACCAACTTAATGAGAACTCTATAGAGTTCTCATTTTTGGGGGGGTCTACTTTTTCACCCCGTTTTTAAAAATGGTGCTACCGGTAGCACCCCCCTCCGTTTTTAGGTGGTTTTTTGATATTTAATTTTTTTCAAGCCACAATGTTTCCACATTTTTTTTTAAATGCTTATTTTTCATCTATTTTCAAAATTTTCAAATTTTTTGTTTTTATATTTTATTCAACGGTGTTTTTAGTCATTTTCCATGCTTCTTTCAATCTTAAAAATATTTTTTACCATTTACTTTTTTGAAGTTACGAGTTTTAATATAATTGTGTCTCAATTAATTTATTGTTCCATACTTTTAAAATATAGTGGGAAACACCATTTTTAACACATTGTTTACCTTTACTTCAATACATAGAAAAAATTGTAGTTAAATAATACTATTTTTGAATATTTAGCAAAAAACTATAATTCGATTTTTTTTGATTAATTAAAAGATAAAAAAAAAAGAAAAATAAAAGAGTTGAAATTAAAAACAAATTTAGTTATAAAAAAAATTACAGAAAAACTTAAAAAACTAAAGAGGAAAAAACTAAAAATAAAAATAAAACAAATATATAATCTAAGCTAAAACGAGAAAAAAGGGTAAAAAAACAAATTTCTGGCCCAAAAACATTAGAAATGTTAATGTTTTTTTTAAATATGTATTTAAAAAACCAAATTAAAACACCTAAACTACAAAATCTAATACAAAAAAAAAAAAAAAGAGTATAAAAGTACAAAAACAAAATTAAAGTTTTTATTAAAAACCTTAGAAATATGTAAAATTTGATAAAAAAACAAACAAATTAAAAAATATATATGCACCAACGATGGGAGGCCATGGGGGGCGATGTCAGGCATCGCCCCAGCCCCCACGAGCTAAGCCATGGACCCACAGGACTAGGGCTTAGCCTGTGGGGGTTAGGGCGATGCCCGACATCACCCCCTATGACACCCCAATAATATGTAGGTTTGTAATTTAAAAAAAATATTGGTTTTAATTTTAATTAAAATTTTATCTTATTTTAACTGTAAAATTGTATTTCCCCGGATGGGGTGTTAGTGCGTGCCACAAGTCCAACAGAGGAGACAACACCTGCCACCTCTCTGCAGGCCATGTGACTAGCACATGCCGCCTCCTTCCAGTATTTATTATCAACTTATGATTCCAACCACCCTCCATTATTCTAGTGCATCCCTCTCTGAATTCTCAACTTGAAAATGACGGAGGTTTGCGTACTAGGCCCTCTGCGCATGTGTGCATTCACTCCACATACACTTTATTATGTCGACGATCCACTCCTTAGCTCGCTATCCTTTCTCTTCACTCTCTGTGGCTCATGAACAGAGTCACTGTCCCTGGTTCCCCTTGCTGGTTTCTTGCTCCCGCCTCTGACTCACCTCCACGCTTGCCTGGTCAAGCCTCGGCTCTGAGGAAAACCCAAAAGAGGGCCTCTTTGGTACCAGATCAAAGCAACCATGGCCCATCGCCCGGGCGTCCTCACCCCACGTCCCAACTCCTGCCCCCCATCGTCCACTCACTCCTCCCTATCTCAACTGAGCCTCTTGCCACTGTCTTCGCCATGGGCCTGCAGGGTGGAGTGGTTTGACTTGCAGGGAAACTCGCTGGGATTTGCACCTTGTCCTGTCCTAGACATCGCATCACCTTCACAACCAACCACGACACAACCCACCTTGCCATATTCCGTCCATTCCTATCCCTCGCCGCCTCCCTCCCCCTGCACCTTGCCACCACCTTTCTTCCCCATGCCTTCGTTGGAGGACCTCCCCGCTCAATTGGAAGAGACCCCTGCACAACTGGAAGAGACTCCATTACAACCTCATTTCTTCTTAGACTGTGTGTTGTGTGCTTCATGTACATGTTCTTCATGCTCAAGGTTCCGTGACTCGGTCTTGATTCTCTAGAACTTGGTCTTCTCAGTGTGCAAAGACATCGACGACCTTCGCTTAAGTTTGGAGCACCTCCGCCAACACACAAAGAAAATGGAATCTCTTATGGCGTTCATGCTCATGCCCTTGCACTAACTGGACTTGGGGGCCACTACACCAGTGTCGTCGGGAGCATTACTTTCTCCAACACAATAGGTGGAAATCAATTGTGACGTGGGAAAGCGAGCCATGGGAGCCGTGGACAAGAGCGAGTGCTAGTGACCATGACAATCAACGAATGAACATGTGTTTGAATGCATGTCTCTCTTTTTCCAGTTTGATAAATGATCCGGATTATTTTCGGCACGAAATGAGAGCGGATATATAATAAAGAAATGCATAGAGATATTGCAGATATTCAATAATACAACAAAAATGTATCAGAGATGCAACCATAAACATAGATATACAGTAATACACGATTTCTATTAATCAGATAAATGTACAGAGACTGTAAAAATACAGAGTGAAAGACTCGCTAGAATGGTGGCAGCTTATCTCTGAGAAGAGATGTGA
>ML828819.1:137784-151155 GCA_009831015.1 Picea engelmannii
TTATTGTTTCGGCCGAACAATAGTTCGGCCGAAACAAAATTCTTTCGGCCGAAAAATATATTTAGTTCGGCCGAAAATGTGTTTTTCGAAATTTTGGAAACCAGATTGTCACGAAAGTGTAACCCACCTTCGTGATTCCACCCTGTAATAAAATCCATGGAGATATCCCTCCAAATAGTAGGTGGAATCGAAAGTGGTTCTAGTGTTCCCAAAGATTTGACTGTTTCACCCTTGTTGCGTTGACAAACATCACATTTAGTGAAAAAATTACGAATGTCTTGTTTCATACCATCCCAGAAAAAATAACGTTTGACCTTGTCATAGGTTTTGGTAAACTCAGAGTGCCCAACAATGGGTGTAACATGAAGCTCAGAAAGTACCATGGATTTAAGTTTTGATTGTTTACTTTAAATACAAAAAACCTTTGTATCGAAGCTCATCATGGAGCTAAGAGTATCCTGGGGAAGCTGGAGCATTGGAATGCAATTGTTGGATTGGATGCGAACTTTTGGGATCGTGTAGCCATTCCCAGCGAATGACTTGGAGCCAATCTGGTACAATGAAGGAAAGAGAAAAAAGGGAGCCGTCATCTTCATATTTTTGGGAAAGTGCACCCTTAACCACATTGTCTTTTCCCTTCTTGTAAATGATCTCATAATCATATCCAAAGAGCTTAGTCACCCATTTTTTTTGCTTTGGGGAGAAAATGCGTTGTTCTAGAAAATACTTGAGGCTTTGATGGTCTGTCTTAATTTGGAAACGTTTCCCCAATAGATAAGGCCACCACAGATCAATGACATGCATAATAGCCAAAATTTCCTTTTCATAGATTGATTTGCCCAGATTTCTTTCAGACATTTGCTTGTTGGTAAAGGCCAAAGGCCGACCCTCTTACATAAGGACAACACCAATTCCTTTCCCTGAAGCATCACATTCCAAGACACAGGTCTGTTTGAAATAAGGAAGGGCTAGGACTGGAGTGGTGCACATGGCCATCTTCAAGGTTTGAAAATCTTGAGTAGCTGTTGGAGTCCAAGTGAAATAGTTATTTTTTAGGAGTGCAGTGAGAGGTGTTTCAATCTTTCCATAATTCTTAACAAACTTGCGATAATAACCTGTTAAGCCCATAAATCCATGAAAGATTTTGAGAGTCTTTGGGTGAGACCAGTATTGCATAGCTTCAATCTTTTTAGGATCCACCCTGATGCCATCCTTGCCAACTAAATGACCCAAGTACTTGACTTCTGAGGCGCCAAAAGCACATTTAGACTATTTCAGGAAAAGTTGGTGCTAAGAGAGCAGATGGAGAACTCGATCCACATGAGAAAGATGGTCTATCCAGGTTTTTCTATAGATGAAAATATCATCAAAGAAAACTAAGACAAAATGACGGGGAAAAGGACAGAAGACATGATTCATGAGGCTTTGGAAGGTGGAGGGGGCATTACACAAGCCAAAGGGAATGACCAAATACTCATAGTGGCCCTCATGAGTTCTAAAGGCAGTCTTGGGAATGTCTGCCTCTTTCATACGTATCTGGTTGTAGCTAGAACAAAGATCAAGTTTAGTAAAGAACTGGGCGCCACTCAATTCATCCAAGAGGTCATCAATGACAGGAATGAGAAATTTGTCTTTAATGGTAAGTTTGTTGAGGGCACGAAAGTCAGGACACATTCACTAAGAACCTTCTTTCTTTAGGACCATGACCACAGGAGAAGAGTAGGGGCTCGTACTAGGGTGGATAATGCCTACATTAAGGAGTTCCTAGACCATTTTCTCAATTTCATTTTTTTGGGAAAAGGGGTGACGATACAAGGGGAATGGAATAAGGATTCCTACATTAAGGCTTCCTGGTACAAGGGGAATGGAATGATCATGAACACCATAGGAAGGAGGGAGTCCCTGGGGAGTGGAAAATACCACTTGATGTTTAGAAAGGATGGCTTGGAAGTCTTGCGGCACCGAGGGTGTCTCTGTTGCTTGTATGGCATGGAGTTGGGCAATAACACCAGAATGACCTTTTTTGAGCATCTTTTCCATGCGGGGGGAACTAATGATCTCAGGTGAACCAACGATGATTCCTTGGAACTCATATTGTTGGCCCTCTTGGTCGAATTACATGGTTAATTCCTTAAAATCCATGAGAATGGGACCCAAAGTCCTTAGCCAGTCTGCACACAACACAATGTCACAACCGCCCATGTTGATAGAAAACATATGAGATTTCAGGTGGTAGTCACCAATTTGGAGACACACATTTTCACAACGCTCTCCACATTTCATGGAGCCACCATTGGCAATCATGATTTGGAAATTATTGACCGCATGGATGTAGCAATGAGTTTCTTGGTCAATGCGGAGATGAATAAAATTATGGGTGCTTCCTCCATCAACCAGAATGATGACCTTCCTATGCTTGATGTAACAAATTAGCTTGAGGGTTTGGGGAGTAAAGAATTCAATGAGAGAATTTAGGGGAATGACCGGTTCTACTTCGGGAGGGTCTGAGGGAGGGGTTATGTCAGTGGTTTTAGGTGACTTAGACATAAGGGGAGTTTCAACATCCTCTTCTGAAATATCCTCTGAGATGGCCATAAAAAGATTTTGTTCCTTGCACTTGTGGCTTGGGAAATATTTGTCATCACAATTATAACAAAGATCTTTGAGTTGGCATTCAACCATTTCAGCCTTGGTTAATTTTTGGATCTTTAGTGGAGCGGAGGGAGTAGTGAGATTTACTGGTTTAGTGCGAGGGATAAATGAGTGTTTCCAGTTTTGAAAAGATACAACCTGTTGTGCTTATTTATCTCTTTTAGTAGCCTGTACCCAACTTTGAGGTCGAGCCATGAGGACATGGGCCCGAATCTCATCCTTGAGGCCAATGATAAAACACTCTTGGAAAAAGGCATCAAACATGCCCTCTGTCTGAAAATCCAGGCCCTCAAAAGAAACTATAAAGTCTTCTACTGTGCCTGATTGTTTCAAATTTGTAAAATGGCGCAAATGGTTGGTATTAATGTCAAAGCATTCATAAATCTCTACCACAAAGTTTGTCCAAGCAATATACCCTTGAAGGGAAGTTTTCCTCCATTGCCACCATTGCCAACATTCTTGATCTAGATGGAGAACACCATACCAAAGTTTGGCCAAGTCATTTGTAATGAAGTATAAATAGAAATAATGTTCCGTTTGGGTTACGCAACCAGTGGGATCCGAGCCATAAAATTTGGTCACATCCACCTGCGGAAGGCGTAGGTCACGTTGAAAGTGATGGTGCTGAAAGTTATGGGAATGAGAGGAATTTTTAGCTTTAGTATGTGGAGGTGGTTCAGATAAAGGGTTATCTGTAGGGATATGCAGCTTGGTGCAGAGCATTGAAACAACAGATTCAAGTTGGGTAGTCAGGTCTTGTTTGATTTCCTCCATTGAGGACTGCATGGTTGTATTGATGGCGACAAAAATTGCACTGAGTTGTTTCACTTCTTGTTGGGTCTTGATGAAATTAGATTGCAAGGTATTGAAGCGAGCTTCCAATCTTGGCTATGGGTATGGGCCATGATGACGAGGGAACCAAAATGGGGCGGGTGGGGTCAAAAATTTTGCTGAAAAATGATTTGTATGAATGTGATAAGGGTGAAGAGATGAATCCAATGGAATAGGTCTCAAATAATGGTGCAAAAATTTCCAGACTTTTCCATGAAATATATAATGATCATCAGTCATTGTAAGGATTGATGATCCAAAATTTGTTGCAGGTGTAAACTTGATGGAAGAAATTGTAACCCGAACACAGTTGTATGACAATAGATCGTGTCTATTTTAATTTGTTTATGTTTATGTCCCCAAGGGTTAGGTATTCAAGGGTTCTACAGACAAGGTTTTTCCATGTGCTATAGCTCTCTAATATATGTGCGAGGTCCAACAATAGTAATTGGACCAATATCTCAGGGAACTAACTAATGAGGCTAGACCGTGCCCTTAGCCATACTACCCGACTACCCAGGTACTAGAGAGTATCTTCCCGTGTGATGTTCTCGGTGGCACTATAGAAATCAGGCGGCTGATCGGTTTATCTAAAGAGATCTTAAGGTAATCTAGGATGATCCGTACACAGGTGTTTTCTGATGCTCTACCACTTGAAGGGGTACCAACAGGGGTTACAATGGTGGCCAACACACGTGTGCTTAAGTACCACTTATATTTCCTACGTGTATGAATCCCTCAACCGCGGGTTTATATGCGTAAAGACATATCTTTGTGGCTTAAGGACGCTGGAATACGTTTCTACCCTGAAAAAAATTTAACCCACAATTTCTACCGATGAAAGTGCTCTAATAATATACCAGTTATAAAAGTATGCATAACCTAAATAAAATGCTAGAAATGACAGAATAACAACAATATAACCGGAACAATCACCACAATAACACTAAAATGATATAAGAATAACAACATAAATAAAACTTTGATTCTGAGAGTAATGCTCACAGGCCTCTTTGAGGGGGAAACCTCCATTCGAGCAGAGCTCTATTACAATAATATCCAAGCTAGGGTTCTCATACCCTCGACTCCTATTTATACTAAATATGTCTTTCAAAAGAAACATCTAGAAGAAGATCCTTCTAGAAGCAGAAGCTTCTATTAGGTCTTCTTACATTCGACTTATTCTATTTTATTGCAAGGCCTTATTAATGTTGACCTTTATTACATCCAAATATATTGTTCTACCTATGTGCGGGTTAGGACCCTAACATTTGATATCTCCGAGGTGTCCAATAATGGTGGAAAGTATGGCCAAAGGAGGTCCACATTAAACACTGGGTGCAAGACAAAGAAAGGGGGAATGTTGAGCTCAAAAGAATTGAACCACAACCTTGGTGATGGTGTAAGGTCCATAGCAGAGTGGACAAAGCTTCTGATGGGTTCCTGTAAGGCGTTCTTTTTACAAGTGCAACCAAAATTTATCTCCCACCTGAAACATGTGTGCCACCCAATGTTGATCATGGCATTGCTTGTACTTGGCATTGGACTTTTGAAAAATATATTGAACCTATTGGAGGATGTGTTGGATTCGTTCAATGAACTGGGTTTCTTTTTTAGCTTCAGTTTGAGCATGGAACGATTCGACCTGTTTGGATGCAAGGGGTAGTGCAACATCCATGGGACCCAATGGTTGGAATCCCAACCCACCTGAAAGGGGATGTGGCCGGTTGAGGTATGTATGGATTTGTTGTAACTGCACTGAACATAGAGAAGAATCTCATCCCATGTGCATGGTTTCTTGGAATTTTACATGTGCAAGATATGCACTATCATCTTGTTGACGACCTTAGTTTGGCCATCTGTTTGGGGGTGGAAGGAAGTGGATTTGGTGAGCTTGGTTTCCATCCATGACCAGATGATCGACTAGAATGTGCTGAGGAACCGACTTTCCCGATATGAAATGATGGTTTGTGGTATCCCAAAATGTACCCACACTTGTTCTAACAAGATCTTGGAACTGGCGTCATCTATGATTCTCTTCTTGTAGGCGACCATAATATCCATCTTGGAAAATCAAGCAACAACCAAAAAAATAGAGTCATTTCCCTATTTGGTTGAAGGAAGGCCCAAAATATAGTCCATAGAGATGGATTCCCAGGGCTTGTCGGGAGTAGGAAGAGGGGTGTACACACCTTGTTTCTTAATGGCGAATTTGGAATTGGTGCAGGCTATACAAGACCTAATATACTTGCTGACATCCTATCGAAGTTTCAACCAATAGAAATGTTGTTGCAACATTGCCACTGTCTTTTCTACGCTGAAGTGTCCTGCCACCTGACTGTAGTGAGATTCCCAAATAAGCTTCAGTCGCTCACTTGAAGGGACACAAATATGGCCCATATGGCACAACAACTCATCCTGAAGATAGAAATAAATGATATATATGGTTGTGCCCAACATATGGTAGGTAGTGGCGAAGTCGGTATCTCTCTCGTAGAGTTGGGGAAATCTAGATGTCTCATGTCTATAGGAGTGTAGCATCGTGGTTAGAGCTGTAACTGGAGGTTGAATGTGGAAGTCAACGATGATATTGGTGCTCCTTATATTGTACTTTATGTTGAGATGGAACTGATGTAAGTATGTGGACCACTTCTGATGGCGATCATTCTACAAAGTTTCTTGTGTCTGCATGAACTGCATGGGATTATGATTAGTGTGGATGATTGTCTCCTTCCTGAGAATGTAATGCCTCCATTGGTGGCATGATTGTATAATTGATTACATTTATTTTTCATAATTTGGGTAATTACAGATGGTATCTGATAATGTCACTATGATATTCCATGGGATGTCCATGCTGAGTGAGAAGTACACCCACAACATAGTCTGAAGCTTCTGTCTCAGTTTCAAAAGGATGTTGCAGGTTGGGTAATGAGAGCATTTGGGATGAGCACAAGCACTGCTTCAAATCATTGAATGCTTTCTATTGTGAATAGACCCACACAAAATTTTCCTTGCCACCACCTTTGGTCACTTGGCTAAGGGCCCATGCAATGTTGGAGAATCCCAACACGAATGCGATAGAAATTGGCAAGGCCTAAGAAGCTCCAAAGCTCAGTGAGTGTGGTCGGGGAAGGCTAATAAAAAATGACCTGGATATTGGCTGGATCGACATCCACCCCATGCTCATCAACAATGTAGCCTAGGTGCTGGACCCTGTTCATGCTGAAGGAGTATTTTTCCAAATTTTCATATAGCTTGTGTTGTCGTAAAGTGTGAAGAACCTACTGAATATGTTGTAAGTGTTCCACTCAACTCTTGCTGAAGATGAGGATGTCATCCAAATAAACCACCAAAAAAAATTGGTGAAAGGTCGTAAGATATTTTTCATCATCCTCATGAAATTTGTTGGGGAATTCATCATGCCAAAGGGCATGACCAACCATTCAAAAAGAGCTTCTTTGGACTTGAAGGAAATCTTCCATACATCGGTCTTCTCTATTGCGACCTAGTGGTACTCGAATTTCAGGTCAATCTTACTGAATTATTTCCCCCCCTTGAGATGGTCAAAGAGATCATCATTCAGGGAATTGGGTATCAGTTTCTGACTGTGATTTTATTTAGGGCCTGATATTCAATGAAGATTCACCAAGTCCCATATTTCTTCTGCACAAGCATGATTTGGCTTCCACAAGGTGATGAGCTTGGTAAGATGTGCCCCTTTTCGAGCAACTCTTAGATATGGAACTTGATTTCCTCATTTTCTGACAGAGAGTGATGATAGACCAACCCATTGGGTAGCGATACGTCGGGGATCAGATTGATTGAATTCTTGATTTGACAGTGCAGAGGTACCCCAATGGGTGAGGAGAAGATGTCTTTGTATTATTCCACAACCTTATCCACTTGCTTATTCTGTTTGGAGAGACCTGTTGTGGAGGCCATGGATGTGGCTCCAACCTTCCTCTCACTTTGAGTGTGAATCACAAAGAAGATAAAATTCTCAGTCTAAGAGATGACCTTCTTGCATTGCTTGGTAGAGATAAAGGAAATGGCAGTAGGTAGGACTACCTTAGGTATTCTATACAATTTCTTGTCCAAAGTAATAATAAAATTATGAGGCCTACAATAATATACAACATGCCATTTCCATAAATAAGGTTGGCCCAAAAGAACATCAAAAAATTCAAGAGGGGTGAAATCACACAATACCTCATCTTTGAAGGGCTTGATGTCGTAGGGAAGGTGACAATGTTGGATGACGTAGAGATCACTCCCTTGGTGGAGCCATTCGATGGTGTACGAATGTGGGTGTGGTGTTTTCGAAAAATCTAACCACTTGAAAATCTCTGTCGAGATGAGTTTTTTCTGGCTATTGATATCAACGATGAAGTGCAACAGAGTACCCTTCACCCACATTTGTGAATGAAATAGGCACTCACCTTCCTCTAGTTCATCAGGTTCACCGAGATGGATCTTGGTGGTAGCAACGATGGCACCGAGTTCTGCATCAATGATCTGTCTCCCTTTTTTTGGTTATGACTTAGATTCGGAACCTGCATCTGATTCATAGGCTTTCACCTTGGCCACCAGGGGATCTTATGGAAATTGCACCACTTCCCAGTGTCTTTCTTTGTCTTCCCATCATCCTTCTTTATTTGTGGATTAGAATAGTTGTCCTGAGGCTGTCCATCCTTTCTCTATCCTTTGTCTTGTAGGTTGGGGATGCCTTTTCCCTGCTTCTACTATGAGGGGTTCACATAATCAAACTGATGTTTCTTTTGTTTAAGCTTCTGCCCGATTTTGAAAATATATTGATAGTCCATGCCCAAGGATGAGATGTCCTGAAACTCCATTTATGTCTAGATGTATCTATGTATACCTTCGTGGTACTTGAGCACCATGTGTTTCTCAGGGTATTTGATACACAACTTGGTGCGCAAGGTATGTTGGACATTGGTGAACTCTAGCACTGTTTGGTCCCTTTCCTACCGCAATGTGGTCCATCTTGTATAAGCCATCATAACTTCCAACAAGGTAGTATATCCTTAATAACATCCCTGAAAGAACCACAAGTGGGTGTGACTACAAATAATGTAGATTCTTCTACTTCCTTTTGCTCAAAGAAAGTCTCCCACCAATATTTCACATGAGGGACAACCTTAAGGAGAAAAAATGTAATCTTTTCTCTATCAGAAAAGTTATGGACATAAAATTACCCTTCTAGAAGGTTTAACCATTTGTCTACAACATCTGCATCTATTTGAACGTCAAATATAGGAATATCAAAATTGATCTGTACCTTGAAGGGGGTGGCTCCTCCGCTTGAGGAAGATGCGTCTCATGTTGGAAGTCACCGAAGGATTTGTGAAAAATTATCCATCATCGTGTTCCTCTGTCGCATGAGGGATTTCCTGAGCAATAGTTTAAAGGGATATCCTACTCCTTCATCTCTCTTTTCTTCCCCCATGGGTGGACGTCAGGTTTGGAGAGGCCGATCTTGCAAAGGCTCAACTAGTTCAAGTCCCAATTGCTTGTACCCTGACCTCGTTGGGGACATGCACAAAGAAACAAATGAAGATAATACCTCTTTGATACCACTGATCCAGATTTATGAGTGGAATGGAATAAAAAAAATATCTATAACATTAAAACATTAAAACATAGATACAATGAAAATATTAGAGATACAATGAAACTTAACTTCTATTCAATAAAGAAATCTACCGAAACTATAAGATGTAGAATGGAATAATATTTCCCGAATGGTGGTAGCTAATATATGAGAAGATATGTGGAGGCTACACGCATTCACTTGAGAACATTACAATGAGGCCTCCAGGACTTTTTAGCATCAATAAGTAATCATAAAACCCTAGACATCCAAAAACCTAACCCTAGATATGAAGCGCCAAAAGTCATGTGGGCCTTGATGGGGTAAGTTGGTACATCAACTTCCCTAGGTTGTAACTTTTGCATACACAAAGTAGCAAGGAAAATGAACAATATTTGGGACCCTAGAGGACACTGGAAGAATGAAGTAGCTGAAGGAACTCATGATTAGGAGATCATGAACAATTTTTATTCCTAGGGAGTCTAATGTAGGAGAATCCTACTTCCAAAACCTTGTACATTGGGTGGATACCTAGGGGTTTTTCATTTACTAGGGAGTTGGTTCCCTAAGTGTGTATTGTTATGATTTCCTATGTTTCTAGGAAATTCTAGAATGATTGTATAATTAAGATTGAGAGCGAGGATTTTTATTGTAAATGTTCTCGAATGTGTGAGAACATAAGATAAATATTGTGAGATTGAGAGACACTGGGATGAGAGAGATCTTAGATATCTTTGAGTGTTTTGTGGATCTAGAGATCATAGGGGGATTGATTTAGGAATTGTTGGAGTATTTGGTGGATATGAACTAATTCTATTCATGATCCTTATGTATAATACTGTGAATCTTGGGAGGCATTAGGAGTCCATCAAGTGAGGAAATCAGGCCAAGAGAGGGTAAAGAAAATGCATTGAAAGCCTTGTGTAAATTTCATGTACAATGTGTGTATGTTCTAATTAATAAAGAAGGAGAAAATACTCTATTTCGAATATGAGAAACCATGGAAACCTCTGTTTGTTTGGTGATCAATGAAATATCTATATATCATGTAAAATTTGTGTGTTCGTAGGTCTCGGGTCTTATCATAGGTTAATGTTTGAAGTTGAAGATTCAATTGTAAGAACTCTATGGAGGAGACAATCTTAGGCTAGATCACTACCATGAAATATATAATGATCATCGGTCATTGTAAGGATCGATGATCCAAAATTTGTTGTAGGTGTAAACTTGATGGAAGAAATTGTAACCATCATATTAACGAATCGACGCACATGAACCATGAGATGGAGGTAATGCATGAATAAGGCATCAATCAACCAAAGTCGTCAGATCAAAGGAAAAATGAGATCGATGGATAAGGTTATTTCACATTTTGAGTTGCATGAAAGTTAATTTCCAAGTTGATATGCGAAAATATTTAGACCACATATCATTTCTCCATGCGTCATCCCCAGGTGTTATAGAATTCCTTGGGATTGTTACTTATCAGGCTTGTTGAGTTTTTGAAATGAGCCTAAGCCATCCATCTTGGCGATTGATCAAACCATAGTCATTGATCCATAACAGTGGTAAGTTGCAGGATAAGTTCCTATTGCATTAGTGCTCGAACAAAGCCTTTGATCGTATGGTGAAATGTGTTCACAGTCAGAGACTTGGAACTAAAGGTTGAGTAAGCACCCTTTTCCTTTGGCTCATATTCATATCTCAAGGTCACATGAGGAAACTATAAGCACCTGGGGATAACTGTATTTATATGTATGTATGCGACTTTTGATATAGAGCCCTGGTTTAAGCTCGAGGTTCCATAGAGAAAAGGGACCACAATGAAGTAGCACCTTTCCACCATTTATGCACATAAATGAACAAAGAAAGTAAAGAGAGGGAGAAAGAAGGATCAATCCATAAATTTGATCGATAGGTTTGGAGTTAAACCTTTCTTAGACTGAGAATGATAGAAGACTTAGAATTGGGTTGCAGCTGAAGGTTGAGAACTGTCATGACCACCAATCACAATCATTTTAGTCAAGAGTAATTGTGTAGATATCCTTGGATAGTCTCATTGAAAACTTAGAGAGCATCCCATTGTCAATTAAAGCTACCATAACTATGGGTTAAACCTGATTGAAGGTCATCACTAATCTATCCCAGGAGTCTGACAAAGAAAATAATAATCTAATACATTTATCCTCCTCAATGATTTTGATATCCATAGAAAATAATTGGATTCTTATGGTATTAAACAAATTTAAATTATCAGTTACCTAATTGTCCTCACTCATTCTCAGAAGATATAGTTTATTTCTAAGGAACAACGTATTTACTAGGGATTTTGACTGGTACAATCTTCCCAACTTGTCCCGCCCAGTTTCTTGGCCGAACCTTCACTTGAGACGTTCAACAACACCGAATGTGCAAGATAAAGTAGAATTGTACTCCTTTCCCTTCTCTCGAGTTTCTCCCATTCTTCCCTCAACATATTTACCAGAATGATACCTGGACATACTGCTTCCCATTGTTCTCAATCCATAAGGATATCTGGCCATTGAAGTTTTCAATCTCTATTCTTGAGCTACCTACCATTCATTAAGCACAACTTTAAATATTTTTTACTTATGACTCTTACTGAACCTAGGGTTTAACTCAAATCCAAGGTTGTTAAACTAAGCTCTAATACCACATGTTAGGAAATAGAACACTTCCATGCTAAAACTAACAAAAGAGAGGAAGACATATTTGAGCTATAAAATAAATGACAAAGCAAACACACAATTCACAAAGATTTTACCCTATAAACCCAAATGGGAAACCAAAATTACTTGAGTGTCTTACTCTCTTGTTGTATTATTCATTCAAAATAAAAGGTTACATGCATAACCTTGGTCCACACCTAATACACAATCAACATCATACCTTCTTTCTTTACACAAGAACAACCCTATAGCCAATTTGGCTTAGATCTACATAACCAACAACCTTTAAATGATTGATCTAAATATTATCTTTTGAAACATTACAACATGCCTTTTTATAGACTTTATAGTAGGAAAAACCCTAAATAAAAGAATCCAAAAATGGTTACATATCCACGCAGATCATTGGCTATAAATCCCACAAATATTGTGATTATGTTACAATGGACTGCCTAGTCAAATTACTAGTTGACTATCTTTCGACCTTCATTCGATCATCAGTCAGTTGCAACATGACCTCCTATCGACCTCTTGTCAGTTTCCCTCTTCAAATTGTTATCAATCACTTCGACTTCGAATTTTCCTGGTTGATCCACCTTGACCTTCGAATTTGAATGCAAACAATATAACAACCCAACACACGTCTCTTCTCCATACAACCTACAAATCATGGTTGCAAGTAACTTGTGGGGTTATTTCATCTAATGGATAAGAAATAGCTTTCTACCTTTCATAGGGTATGATACACCTTCATCCCATTTAATTTCTCTGGTAAAAAGAAATTCAATGGGGAATTGTTGTAGGCAAAACATACCACTGATAAAATAATTCTTGAAAAATTCATCAAACATATGCTCTATTTGCTACACTTAGTTGCAACCATGTGAGCATTGAAATTTCCCTAAATATCATAACATCATATAGCATCGATTTAATTTAACTTGAATTATTTAATACCTCATGCAATTTCATCCAAATGAATCATGTTTCTTATAGTAACTATAACACAATTAAAGGGAGTAGAAATGAACTATTTCATTTCTCTTCCATTGAAGAAGACTGACCACTTAAGGTATTGCCAACAAAACTATGCAAGGAAGAATTTATGAAAAATAAACATCAATAACAATTAGGGATTTCCCTCAAATCCAAATAGTGGAATAAATGTGAACTAGTCTTCATATAAATATTCTCCCTTCCCCCTAAGGAGGGTTCAAGCTTCTATAGTTATCATATCAAGTTCTCTACCAACAACCATCTACCTAAACCTTTCCACAAAAAGATATTGAACTCTGTAAAATCATGATGGGATCTTGTTTTTCCATACTGAAGGGTACCAATTCTGAATTGGTTCAGTCTCCACATCAACATCCCTTTTTGGGGGAAGTCCTTCAAATGAATTGTAGAATAACAATGCAAAGACAAGGTAAGAAGTCATAAAGAGCCTTATAGTCTCCTGGAATATTGCAAGTTGATGGGAAACCTCATTGAAGATGAGATTTCCCTAATCAAAGATCATATCCTTGTACAAAATACAATATATGACATACAAAATATACCTCGACACTTGTGAGGTCATCTCAA
>ML828821.1:24574-35420 GCA_009831015.1 Picea engelmannii
GGAAGGTAATGCATTATAGTAATGCATGAAAGTGGCTTGGTTCTGAGGTCGAACGAGTTCAGGGATTTGATTGTATAGCTTAGTGAAATGCAAGTTGAAGGACTTGATGGTTTCACCTTACTTATAGGAGATGTTATTGTACTCCCGTAATTGCTCAGTTGGGCTCTTAGATTGCCCATAGGTGGATCTGAACCAATAGACTAACTCCTAACAAGTATATAGAATCTTAGGAGGAAGGTCAAAGAAATTGGTTGTGGCCTTTCCTTCCAAGGAATTGACGAATAAGCACATGCAAGTATCGTTGTCATTTGCTCCTATGTTGTGACAAGCATTAGAAAATGCCACCAGGTGCTCGTTTGTAGGGACAATGTTATTTCTCAAAAACCTAGGGAGATTCTCTTTGAACTTAGGAAGTGGACGAGTAACAGGTGCTAGGTTAAGAGGAGAGGACACATGCCACGGTGTGGTTGTGGCATCTTCTTCAAACTTAAAAAACCCATATTTTTTAATGATTTTGGTGGGATTTGTGGTAGATTGGACAAGGATATGGTGGCTATATAAGCTACCAATCATTGACAAAGTTGAATACTGAGAGGAGGAAGCACTTCCAGTGCCACCAAAGCCAGCACTAGATTCCATCTTATGGATGATAGGTGAGGGAGAGAAAGACGAACTGGATGAATCAGATAAAGTTCTCCTTAGAGAACTTTGTTGGGTTGATAACAAAACGTTCCTTCTTCCTATTTCAACAATAGTATTAACTTCAGGTGATAAGCCTCTTCTTCTTCTAGAAACATGAGAGTCCAAGGACATGAAAGTAAGGCCAAAACTGAAGGAACATGAAATTTACTGTTGATTTCTAGGCTGTCTACGTCTAGCTTCCCAACTTTCTTGGGAACTAATATCTTTTTCAATTGCTTCCCATGAATCATTAAGATTAGCACAAGTATTGGCAGTGTCTAAAATGGCGTTGAACAAATTCAAAGCAACGTTGGTCTGATCTTGAAGACCAGGTGTTGTGCCTCTTCTGTCACCTTAGTGAGCAAGATAGAGGTGCTTGCAAGCTCAGTTGGGTCTGTTGAGGAGGACAACTGCAAGGAAAAGAGTTAGGGAAAGAAATAAAAACAACAATTAAGAATTAAACTAATAAATGCAATAACAACTAAATTCATGAGCATAGGGACATAGAAACAAAAAGAATCATAAGACCCATGTCACCAATGATGAGGTTGATCTATTAGTGAAGTAATACACCAAGAAGAAAGGGGACTATGAGTCCCTTCTTCCTCCAAGGGAGGGCTCTTGGACCCCCACTAGCAAGCTCTTCTTACAACAAAGAAAGATGGAAAATGATGAAAGAACTCTTTGCAAATCCACTCAAGGGGTGAGATGGGTTGCCCAATGCAATGGTGCAAATATGCTCTTGACAAGGATGGAGTCCTCGAGAGAATAGAGGCAGCATAACATTACTTTGAATTCCTTGAAAAATGAAGTGCATCCATGGCCTTTTTATAGCATTCCTTCGAGCTATTGTTCAACTAGTTTGTAGTGTGAAAAGAGACTAATTAGGGCATTTATAGATCTTTGACCAGCCATCCAATCGAATCCAGTCCAGATTTGAGGGTCAAATCAGCTTGGGAGTTGAACCATAAGTGGGTGGGAGGCCGACCACTCTCATAAATGAGTCATTTAGTAGGTGTGCGACTTTTTGCGATAACAGTTGCGCATCGTGTGCATGTGCGCGATTTGTGTCTTCATGTTCTGCGCATGTGCACGCGCGCCCAGTGTCTTCATAGCGCTCTTCAATTTTTTACTACTTTGTATAGTTTTGTGACCCTTTTATGAATGCTTTGGTGTTAATTTAGGTCCATGGATGACTTTGTCACTGTTTGACGATGTTGAATTCTTGTAACCATGTGTGGATGAAATTTCAATGATAACAGATGCCCCCTGATGGATGAGGTTAGGAGCATACGTATAGCCGAAATCCATCAATGTTTCTTCTACTGAGAATGTTGTTGTAAGAGAGAGCAATAGTGGGATCGTCCAGAGTGATCCGTTGGAGGGAAAAAGGAATCAGTAGGACCCAACCTTCCATGAGGTGTGTAAAATAGAAAATTGTGTACAAATAAGGCGGGCATGCCCCATGCTCGTGTCATGTAACTCCAAAAAAGATGACTGAAGTGTTGGTGTAGACAACTGCAGTGCCCTTGGTGGCGATCGTGATAAAGGCAAAAGACAATTCTGCAGATGGACATACTCTGAATAGTATTCAGTGATCACGTAATAAGTATCACTGATTATGTGGGCATTGATAGCCCAACCAAGTTCAGAGGTCTTCGACAAATGAAAGAACTAATTGCAATAGTCACAAAGTAAGACCCACCGTAACATGAGAAAGTGTTGGCATTGAATGTTATGGGGCTCAACGACAGCAGGGAGAAATGGTGTTTCACCCTGTGTCGTTTGAGATCTCTCATTGAGTGGATGATGAGAATCAAGATACTGTCGCCCTTCTGGAAAACTGTGTTGATGTTGACAAAAAAGGGGGACGTGACTCCCAGAAGCAAATGGCTTCGTGAAATCTACTAGGTGAGGTGAGGAAGGGGAGGAGGTACATGGATGAAGTCAAGATGTGGGAAGACTCAAGACTTCCCTTGGTTGGAGTATGTGTGAGATAGAAAGTGGCTGCAACCGTTCATTGAGGTCGAGTGTCAGGGGGACGAAAAGACCGGGGATAAGTTGTGCCAGAGGTAGGACAAGGTGAACAAATTCAGATGGCAGAGGTAAGTGGCTTGTGGGGTACTCTGAAGATATGGACAATGCCGGTAAGGGTGGATGATAAGTAGTGCTCCAACCAAGGGTGACATGGGTTGTGGTTGGCCAAAAAAGGGAAGTAGGTCGCCCAAAGGTGACGACAAAAAGGTAATGTAATGACTGAAAATAAAGGTGTGTGTACAATAAATAACGAATAATTGGGCAGAAGTGTACAAATATAGAAACGGGTGCCTCAGTGTGATATGGTGGGCCCAGGTAGGGCATAATTTGCTCGGAGAACTGATGAAGGGTGGGGGCCCCATGGGTGGGTTTCTGTATGAGGTAGGTGAAATGAAGGGATATTTGCAGATGGGTAGATGGATTGTGGATGAAATGGAGGGTTCATGCTACTGCGGAGGGGCAGCCCGACCATAGAACTGTGGAGAGATAATCTGGGAGTCCGTTGGGAAAGCTAGCAAAATGAGGAGAAGGAGTATGTGGTTGATTCGCGACATGATGTAAGACTATCGGGACTCCCATCCCTAAAGAGTTTTGAAAAACAACATGAGTGTCAGAAGAGCCAAAAGGTGCTATGAATGGGACAACTCATGTGGGTAAGAATGCTACCGGGTGATAGTACCGAAGATGCAARTGGAGGTGTGGGTACTGCAGAGCCGAAAATGGGGATCCTAGARGCAAATGTCAGAAGGTGTGATTGGAAATGTAAGTGAGATTCAGAGGGAATGACTACATGCCAGTGCTGAGTATATACCTGAAGGGGTTGTGTCGATGTATGATGATCAAGTACCTGCACAGATGAAAACCAAATACCTGACGTGAACAATATCTGAAGAGAATCGAAGATATGAGCATGTATTTGATAAGTGTGAATATGCGCATGCCTACCTGATCAGGGTATGAAAAATGGCACCCCGGGGGCTCAGGATGAAAAGAGGCTCAGGGATTTTTGTGATGTAAATGACGGGATGTTGATCCCGTGGCTAAATTCAGATCGAGAAAGGGACACCGTGGGCTCCCAGAATGGTGAGTGGAAGTTTGGAAAAAAGGCTTATATATAGTTGTAGGGCCCACATTACCACCTCATTTGTACTTGTTGCTATAGTGATTGGACGAGAAGCATTTAGAGGAGATTGTGAGATTCCGGGAGGACGAGGCATCCGATTGAGGACCTGCAAGCATCATATTAGTGTTCTGATCATCCTGCATAGTATTAGGATTTCATTTTTTGGGCAGGGGCTATACGGAGGGCCGTACAGAGGTGTTTAGGGGGTATGGGCCCCACATGCGTGGGTGATCCGGTAATAGGCACGCACATGTGCACGTCTGCCCACTGGATAGACTTGCATGGGAGCACGGTTAAGGGGATTAAGGGTGTGCATGATGGGCGCGCCTGTTGGTTGAACATGTGCGCACATGTGTGTGCCTGTCGGTTGAACAGGCGTGCATCTGTGCGCACCTGTATGGTGAACAGACACGCTTGAGAGCACGCATGTGTAGTGAACAGGTGTGCACTCATGCGTGCCTGTGTAGTGAACAGGTGCGCACATGTGCACGCCTATGGGGTGTACAAGCGCGCATGTGTGCGCGCCTATGAGTGAAAAAACCGCGTCGTGGAGGCAAGGTTGACGGGTATAAAATGTGTCTTTTTGATGTTTTTGATTGTCCATGTGGCTGACTTAGGAAGGTTTTGTGTTGTGCAGGTGAGCTATGTGCACGATGTCGATTGGTTGGCGAGAGCGGGATTGGTCCCAGCTGTGAGACGCCGTGGCTATTGAGGAGCCAGGCGTACATGCGACTTTGGCAGCTTGTGGGCTACTGAAGTTCTTTTAGTGCCCCTTGATACGAGCGCAGGAGTATCTCCTGTAGTTTCTTATTCGGATGTGGAGTTCGGACCTGCACTACTTCATAGTGCGGGGAGAGCAGATTTCCTTCACTGCGGTGGAGGATGTATATTTTCTGACTGGGCTCCCATTTTGGGGAACGCCCCTACCGACAGAGTCGATGCTACCTAGAGATATGCCTCTAGTGACGGTGGGCCGGAGATATTGTTCGGGGCCGAACTATATGTCTGGCATAGTTGTGAGTATTGGGGCGATGGATGCCCTAGCACATCGTTGTATAGCAGCGATGATTGTGAGAGTGTATGGTTCATTGGCGACGCAACGGATCAGCAAAGGCTAGTTGATGGTGATGGAGAGGGTGTTGGCTGGCGAGGATTTCACCTGGGGGCTTACGCTGCACTCTAGGATGGTGGGGCAGCTAGACCATTATCGGTCCATGGACATGGGAGAGATTGCCTTCGGGTCCATCCTGGTGGCCTGGTTTCTGGAGAGGGTGTCGATGTTTTGCCCTAGGATTCTATTGGGTGCATCAGGGGCGCGAGAGTCACGGCTCAGGCGGTGGTCGACGGTGTTTCTTCACCATGGTGGTGGCGAAGGTGGCCACTTCTTCACTTGAGAGGCGACGCAAGTATGGCGGAAAATTCCGCAGGTGATATTACGGTACCCCTAGGCCGGGGTTGACTTCCGGGATGATTCGGACATGGTGCTACCTCTAGGGGAGGTGTTTGACCACCGAGGTATGTTGATGATGTTGATGTGTATGTTTTTGTATATTTTTTGAGATAGCATGCCATATGTATATGATGTAGATGTTGATACTATCTATTCTTTGTTTGTATGTGTAGATGTGGCACCTCACGGGCGTGAGGTGGAGTTGCAGAGAGCGTCGGCTTGTCAGGAGCCGGAGAGACTACCACGGGGATAGAGACGTCATCGTGAGGACGCCGCGGTGCGACCTGCTCAGCTGGAGAGGGAAGCAAGGAAACGTCGGTTCGATGACCCTAGTGTTGGGCCATCACACGCTCCTCTGGCAGCTACCGGAGTGGATTTTGAGGACATACACCACCATCTGGAGGCGGTGTTACAGGATGTGCCCGAGGGCATATGGTCTCGCATCCAGGATGAGGGTATCCTAGAGCAGTGTGTGGGGGTGCCGCCGCCATGGCGGGCCACAGTATGGCAAGCAGCAGTGGCTGCTGCGATGACGACTAGACAACTGTTGCCGAGGCAGGAGGGTCCGGTAGGGGGTGGACCACCACCGCCTGGGGCAGGTGGTGGTGGGCCGCCACCGCCTGAGGGAGGAGCAGGCGGTGGTGCTCTAGAAGCACCGTGAGTGGTTCTCTATGCATTGATGTATATATATTTTTTGTATATAGGCTGGTGAGCCCATTTTGTACCGAGGTGCTTCATTGGCCTGCGGATAGTTGTATTTTTGTATGTAAGCAGTTGGATGGCACTGTGGACCTTTCGATATATACATGAGTATACATTTTTGAGATCTATGTTGTGTTTACATGTGTTTTTTTAATGTATTGATGATGTCTAATCTATATATGTGATGACAGTTTGTGTTATATGTTTATGTATGTGTAGAGGTAGCTTGATGTGATATATGCCAGTCTAACACAATATTAGCTAGGTTATCTGTAATTTGATTCAATTGTCTTGGAATATGGGTAAATGTAATGGAATCAAAATGTCCAGATAAAAGTCTAACCTGCAGGTATTTGCGAAAGAGGTAAGGATCATGGACGCGGTACACATTGTTGAGCTGGAGTACGACTAGTTGAGAGTCGAGGAAGATGCTAAGGTGACGAATACGATGATGTTGGGCATCGGCCAAGAGGCCAATGACGGCAGTGTATTCGGCTTGGTTGTTGGTTGTTGATCCTAAACATATGCCGCTCGAATGCAGCATTTCATGTGAGGGGGTGTAGAGAGCCCAAGCAGCCGAAGTGAGATTTTGTGTCCAACGACTGGCGTCGTCTGCATAACCGATGTGGGAGGCTAGTGGAGGAAGCATCTATCAATAGAACAAAGGATAGTTTAGACGTGAGGGAGGGAAAAAATATTAAAAACGTTATAAAAGAAATAACCTAAAAGTAGAATGACTACGTTTAAGCGTAGAATTTCTTGAGATACAACTCGTTGACGAGGTCTTTGAGAGAGAGGCCTTTAGGGGAGACTAGGATGTATGCGCCTTTGGTGAGGCAATGTTGGATAATGTATGGGCCATGCCAGAGTGACTCGAATTTTCCGTGGCCAAAGGTATCATGAGCGATATCGTAATCCAGGACGAGGTTGCCTTTGCGAAATGAGCAAAGGTTGATATCGCGATCAAAGGTAGCCTTGGATCATTTTTTAGCTGCCTCGTTGTTCTGTAAGGAACATCGACGATCTTCATCTAGAGACTCCAAGTTCAGCAAGTGCTGCTCCATTGGAGCAGTGTCGGGTAATAGCTCAATTGCGGTGCGTAAGGTGGGAATTTCGCACTCGATGGGAAGAGTGGCCTCAACCCCATGGACTAGATGGAATGGTGTGAAACCAATAGTTGTTTTCACAGTTGTATGGTAAGCCCATAGCGCTGAAAATAACATATGATACCAATTGGTTTTGTGTTTATTAACTGTGCGCTGTAACATGGTCTTGAGGACTTTGTTAACTGCTTCGACCTATCTGTTAGACTGAGGGTAATATGGTGAGGCAAACTCGTGAGAGAATCCTAATAGAGATGAGATTTCGACGAAGATCTCATTCTCAAAGTGGTTCCCATGATCCGAAATGAGTTGGAGGGGTACTCCAAAGCGGGATATGGCATGGTTAAAGAAAAAATGCGCTGCAGTGTCAGCGGTATTGTTGAAGGTGGGCATAGCTTCTGCCCATTTGGTGAAGTAATCGACGATGACAACAATGTATTTGTGACCATTGCTGGAGGGGGGATTACAAGTCATGAAGTCGATGCCCCATTTACAAAAAGGGTCGACAGTGATGATAGGATGAAGAAGAGCGGGGGGAGCTCGGGCTTTATTGGCGTAGAGCTGACATTGCTCACATTGTTTCACGACGTGAATGCAATCGTGAAACAAGGTAGGCCAAAAGTAACCGGCTCGGATAATATTCTGAGCAGTGGATATGCTCGACAGATGGCACCCACATGCGCCATTGTGGCAGTCGTTTAAAACTCTATCGGCCTCATCAATAGTCAAGCATCGTCGAAGAATGGTGTCGACTCCCCGTCGGTATAGGATGTCTCAAAGGAGGAGGTAGCGGGGCGCCTGATGTCGAATACGACAACGGTCATCTCATGAAAGGTGGTTACCGAAATTTTGAGTTCGGAGGTAGATGAGGAGGTCACCGTACCAAGGGTCATCCGAAGTGATGTAAAAGAGATGTTCGTCGAGAAAGTCGGTGTTGACGGGGGTACTGGTCGTGTCAGAGGGGAGGGTCGTGACAAGTTCGGCGAGAAAAAGGGACTTCTTACTCTTAGGTGTTGAGAAATCAAGGTCGTACTCCTGAAGGATAACGATCCATCAAGCAAATTTGTCGTTAACTTGCCGACGACTGAGCAAGTACTGCATAGGGTTGGAATCTGTGACGACCTTTGTTGTGCAAAGCAGAATGTAGTGGCACAGTTTCTGGACTGCGAGGACGACTGTAAGAGCAAGTTTATCTTCGTGTTTATACTTCAAGGGTGGTCCTAAGACGTTTTTACTAATGTAATAAATGACATGCTCACGATTGTCATCACCTAGCTGGACGAGAACTCCTGCTATCGATACAGCTGATGCTGATACGTAGAGGATATAGTCGCGATTGTAGTCAGGTTCACTAATTAAAGGTGCATTCGAGAGTGTGGTTTTAAGATCGTCAAATGACTGTTGGGCATGGTCGTCCCAGTGAAAAGGGATGTCGTGACGTAGTAAGCGAAGGAAACCGTGGGCGCATATGGCATAATCTGGGACAAATCATCGTAGAAAGTTAGCTTTGCCCTGTAGGATCTGAATTTCACGTAAATTTCGGGGAGGTGGAATGTCGGTGATGGCTTGGACTTTAAGGGGGTCCATGGTAATACTTCTTTGGGAAACAATAAAGCCGAGGAGGCACCCTGCGGTGATACAGAACATGCACTTGAGAGGATTCAAGCGGATGTTGTAATGACGACACCTTTGAAAGATGATTCGTAAATCATCAAGATGTTGAGTGCATTTCTTGGAGCGAGCTGTGAGGTCGTCCAAGTAGGCAAGAATGATATGAGCCAGATCGTGAAAGATGTATGTCATAGCCCGCTGGAAAGTTGCGTCGGCATTCTTTAAGCCAAAAGGCATGACACGATATGCAAAAGTACCCCACAGGGTAGTGAATGCGGTTTTATATTGATCGGCGGGGTGAATTTGAATTTGATTATAACCAGAGAATCTGTCCATAAAGGATAGAGCCTCGTGGCCTGCATAGTCGTCGATAATTTGATCGATGAAAGGCATTGGAAAGTTATCTTTGGGACATGTGTGATTGAGATCACGAAAGTCGGTAAAAACACAGATAGTGCCCTATTTTTTGTTAATGGGTACAGGGTTGGAAACCCATGAGGTATAGGTAATGGGGTAAATGAACCCGGCAGGACGTAATTTGTCAATTTCGGCTTTGATGGTCGTGGCTTTGGATGGGTGTAGCGGTTGTTGTTTTTGATGAACTAGTGTAATGTCGGGCCAGGTGTCGATTCAATGTTCGACGATAGAGGGATCGAGGCCAGGCATTTCCGTGTAGGACCAGGCAAAAATTTCTTGATATTCTTGGAAGAGGGATTTATATGCGATGATTTCCTGAGGAGTGCAAGCAGCTCCAATGGTGATTTCTTCGACAATGCCATTTTTTATGGAAACGTCAATTTTAATGGTTGGGAAAATGTTGGCCATGTTTCCTTCTTCAAAAGCATCAGGGGAAGGAATGGGGTTTTTGAACCAGTCGATAGGCTCTGATGGGATAAAATCCTTGTTTTCGACCGCGTAAATGGGGTTTTGGTTAGGAGGCATGGAGGCTTCCTGTGGAGAGAAGAGTGCGCGGTGGTGTAGCGCATCCCAGGGGAGGTCTGGGTGGTTTAATTCTTCGAGTATTTCTTCGTCGCATTGAAGGTGACGGGAATACAAGGGGTCATGAGGGGTGATATCAGTGACGATGTTTGTGTGGTTGCCCCCTAGTGAAGAAGCAGGGGAAACAATGTTAGGAGATAGTGAGGGTTCACTCGACATAAACCATATATTGAAGTACTGAGGGGTACCCGTGGTAGTTGGGTGTAAAATGTCTGTAGGGGAATGACTGAGAGAGTTTGGGGGATTGGGGGGTGAATCCTCAGATAAGTCATCTAAGAACCATGGAGGTGTTGGAAGGGCCTCGGGTTCAGGATAAATGACATGAAGATCCGCTAGTGATGAGGTAATGTCAATTATCGCCTCTGCGGGTCGTTGAAGCAAGTTCAATTGGCGTTGCCTGTACTCAAGGATCATAGGACCAAATTCAAACTTAGACATCCCCGACAAAACATACAAAAGGACTTCTGACAAAAAATCAAAAAACTGAACTGGAAAATTTGGATCATCTTGCCATAGATTGTTGCCCACTAGACTTTTCACAATAGCCTTTGTCAGTAATGAAAACTAATTCACAAACAGACAAGTCTACAGAGACTATCAAAGATAGATCAACACCTCTGAAAAACAAGTGTCTGAATGATGTAATTCAGCCCTGAATCTTGTTCTCTACAATAGGACCCCGCTATCATAAAAAAGAATTAGGCTTCTTATGAATTAAGGAATGAATGAAAAATGAATTATCTCAACAAAAACTCAAAGATCAAACCTTAGTATGCTTCTCCTTTTATTCTCCCCTTGTTTCTCCCTTTTCTTTTTCCTTTAAGCAAATTGGAATTGGTTGAAGTAGTTGAACAACTTCATTAGTTAAGTTAACAACAACTCAACCAACCTTTTAAGTTAAGGGGGGAAAGTAATAATCATAATAAGGGTTTTTTAAATAATAATAACTAGTAGGTGGGACCCCTTGTGACTCCCTTTAGCTTTTAACAATCATAACAAAACTAGTTGATTAAAAAAAGCATCCCTCCTTGTGACTCCCATCATCACATTCATATTTGACAATTTACTTCAATAATAATTGAAATCATTTCCAAAATATATCACTCATATATCCAAAAAATAATGTGATGTCCAAAATTC
>ML828822.1:0-10431 GCA_009831015.1 Picea engelmannii
TTTTAAATGATTTTGAATTTTAGATATTAATATTTTATTAAATTATACACTATATTTTATTCATCTTAAAATGTACGATGGTGTACTCATTTAATTAAAATTAAATAATATATCACCAAAGAATGTTTATAGTTATATAATATAAAGTAACAATGCTTATTTATCTAAATTTATATTTTAAAATTAAATTATAATGTGAATGTTTTTTTGATTGAATTTGAATGTGTGTTTTATTAAATGTCTCAAGTCCTATTTCTATTTCTACTTATAATATAAAGTAACCATGCTTATTTACTTAAATTTATATTTTAAAATTAAATTACAATGTGAATGTTTTTAGGATTGAATTTGAATGTGTTTTTTATTACATGTATCAACTTCTATATATATATGAATTTTTATAATTTTAGATTAGACTAGGCTAGGTTAGGTTCGGTTAGGATAGAGTCCACAATAAGTTAGAGTAAGTTAGAGTAGGCTAGATTAGTGTAGGCTAAAGTAGGATAGAGTAGAGTAAGCTAGGCTAGAGTAGGATAAAGTAGGCTAGATTAGATTATGTTAGGATAGATTAGGGTAGCCTAGGTTAAAGTAGTCTAGGCTAGAGTATGCTAGAGTAGGGTAGGGTAGGCTAGACTAGGTTAGAGAAGGCTAAGCTAGAGTAGGCTAGAGTAGGCTAGGATAGGCGAGGCCAAGCTAGGCTAGGCTAACGAAGGCTAAGATAGGCTCGGCTAAGCTAGGCTAGAGTAGGCTAGGCTAGAGTAGGCTAGGCTAGGATAGGCTAGGCTAGGCTAGGCTAGGCTAAGCTAGAGTAGGTTAGGTTGGGCTAGACTAAGCTAAATTAAACTAGTCTGGGCCACGTTAGATTAAGATAGGCTAGGCTAGATTAGGCTAAGCTAGGTTAGACTAGGCTAGGCTAGGATAGGATAGAGTAGGCTAGGCTAGGCTAGGTTGGGCTAGACTAAGCTAAAGTAGGCTAGGCTAGGATAGAGTAGGCTAAGCTAGAGTAGGCTAGACTAGGCTAAGCTAGGTTAAATTAGTCTATGATAGTCTAGAGTAGGCTAAGCTAGAGTCACTTGGACTATGTTGGAGTAGGGTAGGTTATGTTACGTTGGGCCATAGTAGGTTATGCTAGAGTATGCTAAGCTAGAGTAGGTTAGGGTATGCTAGGGTAGGGTAGGGTAGGGTAGTGTAGGCTAAGCTAAGCTATGATATGTTGGGTTAGAGTAGGTTAGGCTAGAGTAGGCTAGGCTAGAGTAGGCTAGGCTAGGTTAGGCTAGAATAGGTTAGACTAGAGTAGGGTAGAGTGGGCTAGGATAAATTAGGCTAGAGTAGGCCAGGATATAGTAGGATATAGTAGGCTATGATAGAGTAGGCTTGAGTATGTTAGGCTAGGCTAGGCCAGGCCAAGCTAAGCTATAAGTTAGGCTAGAATAGGTTAGGCCATGCTAGGCTAAGTTAATCTAGGCTAGGCTAGGCTAGGCTAGAATAGACTAAGCTAGAGTAAGCTAGGTTGGAGTGGGCTAAGCTAGGCCAGAGAAGGATAGACTAGGCTAGGATAAGCTAGAGTAGGCTAGGCTAGGCTAGGATAGGCTAGGGTAGACTAAGCTAGAGTAGGTTAGGCTAGGCTATATTAGGTTAGGGTAGGCTAGGTCAAGCTAGACTAAGCTATGCTAGGTTAGGCTAAGCTAGGCTAGGATAGAATAGGATTGGATAGGATAGACTAGATTAGGATAGGCTAGGCTAGGATGGAGTAGGCTAAGCTAGAGTAGGATGAAGTAGGCTAAGCTAGACTAGTCTAGGCCAAGCTAAGCTAGAATAGTCTAGGCCAAGCTAAGCTAGGTTAAAGTAGGCTATGATAGGTTAGAGAAGGCTAAGTTAGAGTTGATTACGCTAGGCTATGCTAGGCTAGAGTATGATAGGCTAGGTTAGGACAGAGTAGGATAGGCTAGGATGGAGTAGGCTAAGCTAGAGTAGGTTAGGCTAGGCCTGGCTTATCTTGACTAGGCCAGGATAAGCCAGGTTAAAGTAGGCTAAGTTTGAGTCGATTAGGCTAAGCTAGGCCAGAGTAGGATAAGCTAGGCTAGGATAGGATGGAGTAAGCTAGGATAGGCTAGAGTAGGATATACTAGGATATACTAGGCTAGGCTAGGCTAAGTCGAGCTAGACTATGCTATGTTAGGTTAGGATAAGCTAGATTAGGCTAGACTAGGCTAAGATAGGATAAGATAGGATAGGCTAGGATAGGCTAGGTTAGGCTAAGCTAGAGTAGGCTTGTCGAGGGTAGGGTTGGCTAGGCTAGGCTAGGCTTGGCTTGGCTAGCCTTAAATAAGCTAGGTTAGAGTAGGCTAGGATAGGCTAGAGTAGGCTAAGTTAGAGTCAATTAGGCTAGGATAAGCTAGGCTAGAGTAGGCTAAGCTAAGCTAGGCTAGGCTTGGCTAGGGTAGGTGTTGGCACGGGGGCAGACCCAGGGTTCAACGCTTAAAAAATGCACCAACAAAACCCTAACTATCGACCCTTTCGGCTACACCTGGGAAGTAGATGCAGTCTCACCCGAGGTAGAGGCAGGGGGGTTACAAAACTCAAGTGTTTGTAACCAAGATGGGACACATATATGTGATTAGAACACCTCACAGAGTACTTAGTTTGTAACCAAGATGGGACACATATATGTGATTAGAACACCTCACAGAGTACTTAGGAACAATACATATTAATTTATTATCTTTATTCACATCGCAGATCAAACCCTAAGTACAAATTGGTGCAGTAATAATGATAACATACACTTCACACTTAGCATCAGAAGTTAGATCTAACATATTCAATATAGACAAAGCATTAATTATTCATAGATCTATCTATCATTCATTATAATCAATGCACTAAGAAGATCTACAACACAAATATCATATCACAAAGCAGACCATCAATGCATGATATACGTGGTCCACGCTAGTGTGGGGCTACGTCCACCAACAAATTCTTCTTCTTCTATTAGTCTTCAATCTATTGCATTCCTCTACTCCTTTGCACTAATCCACAAAGCCAAGATTCACACTAGACAGGTGATCTGCGCACTGTACACTAGATCCACCTTCCCAAAATTAGGTCAAGGCATAGAGCCAACTCCTCTACTAAGCACAGAGCCTTACATACACGGTCTGTTGCACCAAGCAACTCAGAATTACTTGTCTCTTGCACTTAGCTTCATACTACTACTTTTTTCACTTAGCCACTTCCTACTTCTACATTACATCCTTACATATTTATACATTTACAAAAAGGCCTAATCATGGGTAAACCCATGGGCTGACATCCCATAACCCATTACATAAACCCTAATGAACCCATTGTTGGGTCCACAAAATGAGTGAGATCCCGCGATCTCAGCTCCGCCTGGGTGCTCCATCTTCGACCAACCTGTCAATGTCCAAAAAGTGGTCAATCCTGACCAATGTTTCCTCAAAACTTGGCCAAGGGCCAACAGGCCCCCAACACTCACCTGTGATTCATCTCAAGTCACTCATATCTAGGCAGTGTTGCTTCAAAGGCCTCGAGATTGGCTCGATCTTTCTCGACTTGTTGCTTCACCTGAGCATCCTACTCAGCGAACTCCTGGATCATTTTCTCTGTTACAGGCCCTTCCAGCCGTTGTTCCACTGTCACAACCACCTTGTCCAGTTGCAATATTTACCCTTTGATCTCTTCAAACACCGCGTAGGCTTCCTCTTGCACCGGTTGTAGCCTCTGTGTGACCTCCATGACTCTACCTTGGATGGCAGTAATCTGTTGCTAGGCTGCATGTTGTTCTTGTGATCTCTTCTTTATATCGACCACGGTGAGTGACTTCATCTATGCTTGTACTGTTAGTGCCTATTGTTGCACCTCATGTAGCTTTGCTTCCAACTTCCTAAGCTCTGGGTCTTCTGTGAGGAGATCGTAGGTATTCGCACTTTTGTCACTTTACTTCTTTCATTCTAAGGCGAGGACCTTGATCCTTCCAACTGTGCTCTTAGCGGCTTCCTCCCTCTGGTCGCGCACTTCCTACGTAGTGCTAGGTACTGCTTGAAGCTCCAACTTCGTTACCCTTGCTTGAAGTTGTTGGATGGCCTCAGTGAGCTTCGTCACTTGAACCTCAACTGCCTCATGTTCCTTCTATGTCGAGCCTGGCACAGAGCGAAGTGATTTGTTCACTACTTCCTTGACTGCAGTCTGCTCTGCGAACAACTGGTGTTTTTCCCTCTGTATCTTGGAATTGTTCTCTTTGAGCATCGCCCATAACTCCTCCCTCTCGTTCTCATAAGCAATTTCAAAGTACCGCACAACTTGTAGTTTCTCCAAGATATATTCTTTTTCTTTCATTAAGGCTTTTATAGCCTTTTTCTTCTCCTCTTGGACTCGCTGAAGCCAAGCCTCTATTGCATCTTCCAATCTTCGGAGTTGGGTTGGTTCATGCCCCAACTCTACAGTCTCTAATGAGGAGGGAGCAGTAGGTACTGCGTGGCTAACTTGAATAGCTCGTTGTATCTCCTTCAACTCCTTCTCAACTCTTACATATAACTCTTCTTGCTTCATGACATATCTCTGTAATAGGTCCTTGGCCACATCCTTCATTGCTCTGCGGAATAGACCGATGTCATCCTCCGTGAGCATAGCCTCTAGCTGGGGCTTACTGGCACGGGTATTCTTTCTTGCTCAAAGTTTCTATGGGGAAACCTTCCACTTCTTTGATGTTTCTGCCTCAGTAAGGGGGTCCTTTGGCAACGTAGCCTTGCCTTCTCTTTGCTTTTCTCCTTCTTCCCCTCCTCCTCCTTGATTTACTTCGTCTCCTCCTCCTCCTCCTGCAGGCGAGTCAGGTCTACTTTCTTCTGATGCGATGTCCTCCTCATCAATTTCTATGTTTTGAAATTCCTCCTTCTTCTTCTTCTTCGTGCTAGTATGTCCGACATGCTCGACCCAGGTGACGAAGGGGCTTCCGATGATGTCAGGGTCGGAGATTTCTACATCATCAACTGGTACAAGGAACTCTGTCGGCCATTCCTTGGTGATCTCCTCCATATCTTCATCGGTCAAATTATAGTAGGACTGTAATTGCTCTTGCTCTCATCCCTACGCACAGTGATATAAATGAAATGTCGATCTGCGCAAAAATTAGACATCGGTCTGTACTGGTGCAATGTTCATGGAGTCATGCGTGGGAATGAATCAATAGCAACCTTTAGCTACTGATAGTAGGCGTGGAACATTACGTTCGATTGCCACCGATTTGACATGTCATTCATGTACCATAGGGTAGAGAACCTCACGGCCAATGACTCGTATGCCTCCTTAATGTGATATGCCAGGGAGTGATATGAGGTCTTCCCTGGGTAGAACTACTTAGAGCCGAGGCCCTGCATGCTCAGTCTTGTGATTATGTGGATCAACATCAGATCCACGGTGATATTCCTTTCGAGCCATAGGTATCCTCCATGATAGCATGCCAAGAGGATTTTAACACAATCGTTAACCTCCTAATGTCGGCCAAAGTGAGGTATCTTCATCACATTGAGTATCGTGGACTGTGTGAGCTCCTTAATCCACGATTGGGAGACTATGCGAGGCTTCTTCCCAATCATATTCATTAGATATCTGTTGGGCGTGAGCATCGCGTAGTTCTTTATGTCCCCAAGGTTGAAATCACTGTTCTTCAAGGCTGGGATCTGTCCCAACTAGATTTCTTCTACGCGTATCCCCTTCGGGATGTACGCGGTGATCACTGTATACTCGAAGTCCCATGGAATGTTGTCGTGGTTAACCATGCCAGCCAAAGCTAGGATGTAATCGAGTAAGATCGACAAGATCTGCTTTGCGTTAGCCAAATCATCACAATCCTTACTTCGCTTCTCAGTAGCAATGTCGACACGTTTTGAGTGACGTCCGGTCGAGGGGGACGTCTGTAGTCCCCTGGTCAACGATGCCTATACTCCCTCAGACACAGCTTTATCATCCATAAACTTCTTCAGAACCTCTTTGACAGATTTCTCTAGCTCGGTGTGCTCGATCGACATTCTCACTGTTAACAGATAAGTCATGGTAGGTGAATGGATAGTGGGGTAAATAATAGACGACGAGGTCTAATAACACAACTTGACACACACAATCACTTCTATGTTAGCTCAGAAAATCACGGGTAGCAAAAATTGGTCCCGACGTAGCATCCGACGAGTTAAATAAGCAAGTGTCGTAACATATTCCTCCAAAGGGAAGGAATGCCTCAATCAATACGAATCAATCTGTTAGGGCATGGTCTCAACATCCCAGACACGGTCTAGTAGCCCATAAATGTGTTTCCTAGCCGTTCGGAGCGTCGCTCTAACAGTCGGGGCACCTCTAACGGTCATATAGCTTCATTAGGGTGAAGTCCCATTCTACGTGGTTCTGTTGTTCCAGTGAGGTTCAGAGCTTGTAAGACTGTCTCCTACGAAGTCTTCTTTGTCACTCCCTATAGATTTTCCAACTTAGCTTTCTTCTTACTAAGCTTCCTTGCCTTATTTCCTGTGATCTGAGTCTCTGGGTTCCTCTTTCCATTCTTATTCTTATATTCTCTTAGTATAGTAGATTTGCGTTGTTGATGTTCTCTCGTCGGGTTCAAAGGGAATACCTCTTCTCTTATTAACTCCAAGGTGGGTATTCTTCCTTCTTGCATGGATAGGTCCTTCAAACCTTCTTGCGTTCTTTCAACCTTAATAGATAATTCTCTTGTGTTATATTGCTTCGACTCAACTTCTCGTTCTTCCATCAGTCGATCTATTCTTCTAGCTATGGAATCCCTTACTTCTTGATTTTTCTTTTTTGTAGCTTCTTCCTCTGCTTTCCTTCTGATCTGATCCTTCTCAATCCAAGTCATTCCTAACAAAAGTGGAAAAGGGTCATTGTTCTCAACAAACCTAATAACTTCAAATTCTTCTTGAGTCGATGTTCCATGGATGATAACAGGTACATTAGTAACTCTTCCACACAGGGTTATCATCTTTCCTTTAAACAAGTCAATCCTTCCTAGTGAAGGTACCACAGTAGACTTTCCCAAAATTTCCCAAGTGCTTTCTTTCATAATGTTCACTTGTGTCTCCTCATCCAGGACACAATCTATGTTGAAGTCTCATATTCTTGTACTTATGCGTTATTTTTCCTTCAAGATATATGATAAAATGACATTCTTGTGGTCATCCATTACTTCTTTTAGTTGTATTAACATAGTCTGAGCTTCCTCTTATTCTTTCTCTTTATGATTATCTAATATGCTCTTATTCTCTTGACTCATGTTCATTTGTTCAACTTTAGAAATCATCTTTGGATAGTCCTCGACTTCATGAACAACAACTTTGCAACAGATACAAATAGGACCTGCACCAGGGCATTCCTACCAAGGTGTCTTGGTCTTCTACAATTATAGCATAATATCAAACCTCTTTTTCTCTTATACGTTCCCCAACTTCTCTTGTACTACGCACTAGGATCACAGTGTTGGACCTGCAATCTGCAAAAATTATTTCTAGGCTCCTGCATCCACTTATTAGTCCAAAAATTCTTTCTATGCATAGGAATAACATATGTTTCTCTATTTCTATCAAATTTATTTAGATCAACTCTTTCTTCTAACTGTACCCTAGTTTTCAGACTAGGATAGAGTCTATCAAACATACCTAGATTCATGCTTTTGAAACAAAAATTTCCCCTTATATTACTACGCAAAAAGATTTACTACTTTCAAGATCTTACCTCTTTTCTACAAATCGGGTTTCTTTCTTATCATAGAACTTCGTAAGTCAAGTAGAATACTATGCACTACAGCAGTAGATCTACACACAAAGCTTCTCTTTTATTTCAGTTCCCAGCAATCATAGTTTCAGGTCTCGACAAAGGAACCATTTGTTGGCACATGGGCAGACCCAGGGTTCAACGCTTAAAAAATGCACCAACAAAATGCTAACTACTAACCCCTTCGACAATAGCTGCGAAGAAAATGTAGTCTCACCTGAGGTAGAGGTAGGGGGGTTACAGGACTCAAGTGTCTGTAACCAAGTTGGGACATAGATCTGTGATTATAACACCTCACAGAGTACTTAGGGACAACACATATTAATTTATTAGCTTTATTCACATCACAGATCAAACCCTAAGTACAAATCGACACAGTAATAATGATAACATACACTTCGCACTTAGCATCAGAAGTTAGATCTAACATATTCAACATAGACAAAGAACTAAGTATTCATAGATCTATCTATCATTCATTATAATCAATGCACTAAGCAGATATACAGTATAAATATTATATCACAAATCAAACCATCAACGCATGATATACGTGGTTCACCCCAGTGTGGGGCTATGTCCACCAATGACTTCTTCTTCTTCTATTAGTCTTCAATCTCTTACATTCCTCTGCTCTTGAACAATAAGCCACAGAGCCAAGCTTCGCACTGGACAGGTGATCTGGGCATTGCGCACTAGATCCACCTTCCCAAAATTAGGTAAAGGCATAGATCCAACTCCTCTACTAAGCACATAGCCTTACATACACGGTCTGTTGCACCAAGCAACTCAGAACTACATGTCTCTTGCACTTAGCTTCATACTACTACTTTTTGCACTTAGCCACTTCCTACTTCTATATTAAATCCTTACATATTTATACATTTACAAAAAGTCTTAATCACGGGTAAACCCATGGGCCGACATCCCATAACCCATTACATAAACCCTAATGAACCCTTTGTTGGGTCCACAAAATGAGTGAGATCACGCGATCTCAGCTTCGATTGGGCGTTCCATCTTCGATCAGCCCGTCGATGTCCAAAAAGTGGTCAATCCTGACCAATGTTTCCTCAAAACTTGGTTGAGGGCCAACATTAGGTTATGTTAGGCTAGGCTAGAGCAGGCTAAGATAGAGTAGGCTATAGTAGGTTAGGCTAGGATAACATAGGCTATGTTAGGCTAGGCTAGAATAGGGCAGAGTAGGCTAATGTAGGGTAGAGTAGGCTAGGCTTGAGTAGGATAGGCTAGGATGAGCTAGGAAAGGGTAGGTCAGGCTAGGATAATTTAGGTTATGTTAGGTTAGGCTAGTCTATTCTAGGTTAGGATAGCCTAGGATAATATTGGTTACACTATGTTAGGCTAGGCTAAGTGAGTCGACGCTAGAGTAGTCTATGCTATACTAGGTTAGGTGAAGTGAGGCTAGGCTAGGCTATATTAGAGTAGACTAGGTTAGGCTAGATTAGGCTAAGTTAGGCTAGGCTAGGTTAGACTAGGCTAATCTAGGCTAAAGTAGGCTAGGATAAGATAAGTTTGGTTATGTTATGTTAGGCTAGGCTAGGTGAGGTTATGCTAGGCTAGGTTACGTTAGGTTAGGTTAGGCGAGGCTGGGATATTCTAGGCTAGGCTAGGCTAAGCTAGCCTAGGCAAGAGTAGGCTATATTAGGTTAGGTTAGGATAGGCTAGGCTAGGATAGAGTAGGCTAGAGTAGGATAGGTTAGGCTAGGCTAGGCTAGGTTAGGCTAGGTTAGGCTAGGTTAGGCTAAGCTAGGCTAAGCTAGGCTAGGATATGCTAGAATAGGATAGGCTCGGTTAGAGTAGGCTAGGCTAGGCCAGGCTAGGCTAGGCTAGGCTAGGCTAGGCTAGAGTAGGCTAGGCTAGGATAGGATATGATAGGATATGATAGAGTAGGCTAATCTGGAGTAGGTTAGGATATGATAGGATAGGATAGATTAGGCTAGGCTAGGCTAGGCTAGAGTTGGCTAGGATAGGATAGACTAGGATAGGATAGGATAAGATAGAGTAGGCTAAGCTAGAGTAGGATAGGCTAGGCTAGGCTAGAGTAGGCTAGGCTATGTTCGACTAGGATACAGTAGGATAAGCTAGAGTAAGCTAAGTTAGAGTAGGATAGGTTATGATAGAGTAGGCTTTTCTAGGCTAAGCTAAGCTATGATAGGCTAGGTTAGAGTAGGCTAGAGTAGGTTAGGCTAGAGTAGGCTAGAGTAAGCTAGGGTAGGCTAGGATGAGCTAGCCTGGGCTAGGCTAGGCTAGGATGATCTAACCTGGGCTAGGCCAAGCTAGGCTAAGCTAGGTTATGTTAGGTTAGGCTAGGCTAAGCTAGGGTAGGGTAGGCCAATCTAAGCTAAGTTGGGTTATGTTATGTCAGGCTAGAGTAACCCAGGATCAGCTAGGTTATGTTAGTCTAGGCTAAGCTAGGCTAGGTTAAGCTAGGCTAGAGTAGGCTAGTCTATGCTAAAGTAGGCTAGGCTAGGCTAGAGTAGGCTAGGCTACGCTAGGATAGGATAGATTAGGCTAGTCTAGGCTAGATTAGGCTAGGCTATGCTAGAATAGGATAGGTCAGAGATGGCTATGCTAAGGTATGCTAGAGTAGGCTAGGCTAGGTTAAGCTAG